>JAVGVS010000684.1:0-144823 GCA_032718565.1 Distichodus sexfasciatus
TTTATTCCACAATTGTGGTGCTTTATGAGCAAAAGCTCTTCCCCCCCCATGGTAACGTTCTTTATTCTAGGTATTACTAAGAGACCTGCATCTTGCGATCGAAGCGTACGCGCCGGATTGTAATTGCAAATGAGGTCACTCACATACTGCGGTGCAAGACCATTTAGAGCTTTATAGGTCAAGAGAAGTACTTTATAGTCGACACGAAATTTTACTGGTAGCCAGAGGAGTGAGGATAGAATTGGGGTGATATGATCATATTTTTTAGTTTTAGTGAGGAATCATTATCAGAATCATTAAAGTGATTTGTGTGTTCACATTGACATTATTATCCATGACACCTTCAGTTCAGACTTGGGAAACCTAAAATTAGCTCAGCAGGTGTGGCCAGTACTTGAATGGGAGATGAAATGTGAAAGCTGCGCTGCTGCTGTTAGAAGTGCACCAAACGAAAAGTGACCTCTGCATTTGACCCATCTGTGAAGTAGCATGTTCAGCACCCGGGGAGCATTTGACATGTCAGTGAAGGAGCAGTTTGTAATGCAATATGTATAAGAAAGATATCGCAAGGTCAAAATTTCCCACTATCATACAGTGTCTACTTTTGTCTCTTATTCATCCATCTTGCCCTGACATTAGAGAGAGAGAAGGAGAGGCACAGGAAAAGTAGTCACAGTGGTTCTCCAGGTCGCGGTGAGAAGCATCGCAGTTGGAGTAAAGAGCAAGGCAGCCGCAGCCGTAGCCGAGGGTACGGGAGCCGGGACCAAAGGAGCAGCTCCAGGGACCCTAAGAAACACAGGTGATATTATCAGGTTCTCATCTTACCTTCATATTGAGGCATGACAAAAATATCTGTATAAAATGATCACAGGTGAAAAAATAATAAAATGTTCACATTACAGCTTGAGTTGCAAATATGTTTATTTTCAGGTAAATAAAAATAAAAGAGAAGTGGAGAGATGAAAATGAATCCAATAACTGTTATGAATTAAGCCATTGCATACTTTGTCCAGCAGAGCACTGCAAATACGTTGGTCCTTATTCACGTTTTCTTAAGTATTGTTAATTAAATTTGTTCTTAAGCAAGTTAAGACTTTTACATAGTGTAAAATATAACTGTAGAATTGAATAAAGCACAATAAGTGTATGTTCTGCATAACCATGAATGTAATTAAATTTGAGTGTTCTTCAGCTGTAGATTCTGTTCCTAAATAGGAACAAATCACAGATTGGAGAATCACTGAACCTTTGAGAAAACTGCGTAAGTGGATTTTCAAAGCAAAATTCGTCTTAAAAACACAGTTTGTGGGTGTGGTTGATTGTTGGCAACACATTTTGTTGAGAGTAGTATTTCTGACGATAAAACTGTAATACATTCACACAGTCTTGAATACACATAACTAAACATAACATAAAATCATCATTTATATTTTGCATTTCTTAAAAGATTATATTGTCAAAAACCTCATTATTGCATTTTAAAACCTCAAATATCAAAATGCCTATTGGCCATAACATTTCTGTAACAGTCAGATGATAGTTCACATCCACAATTACACAAACCAGAAAGGTTCTGGTCAGTACAGTCACTCCTGCGGCGTCTACTACAGTTTCAGGTTTTTACTGTTGATCTTTTCTCTTTTGGAAGGCACAGGTAAATGGAGGATGCATGTAGACAACTGTCCAGCTTGGCAAATGTGTTACAGAATAGAATTGTAGTCTAGTTGAAAAACGCTTTGCTTAGGCGTGTGATTCAGAAGCTGTCACTTTTCCGAAAGAGCCGCCGGCCTACGCGCTTACACTTTCTGCCTGTTCAGTTATTCCCCTCGACGTGCCAGGAAGAAAAGGACGTACAGATACTGGGATGTTCCAGCCCCGGGCTTTGAGCACATCACCCCAATGCAATACAAAGCTATGCAAGGTACAGACCATGACCATGGAAATGTGCTGTCATGGCCTTTTGAAACTACTATGTCAGAAATATGCTAACTGAGATATACACAAAATGCTAATGTTACTTGAAATAAATGAATTAATTAATTAATGAATGAGAGCTAAGTCTAAACAAATTAGACTTGATTATCAAACTCATGCTGCTTTTGGCTTGTTGACAGATATTGAGCTTTGTATATCACAATCTGGTACATCGCAGTATATATTAAATATATATATTGCAATATCAAAATTGACATCTGACATTGCAGGGGAGAAAAATGGAGGAATAATATTTGAGAATTTGTGCTGTTTATCATGATTTATCCTTAAATCTTGTCCGTATTAAAGCTGCCGGCCAGATTCCCACCATAGCTCAACTGGCTACATCCACCACCACCGGAGTGGCTGTGACACCTACACAAGTGCCTGTTGTGGGCAGCCAAATGACCAGACAAGCTCGACGTCTTTACGTTGGCAATATTCCCTTTGGAGTTACTGAGGTAATGTAAATTTGTACTTGACCTAAATAAGTATCAAGTAAAGACTGTATTACAGTTTATCCAGAAGCTCAGGCTTTTCCTGAACTCTGGATTATTAGATTGTGGAAACTGTGTGAATGTGCTCATATTTGGTTGTTTAACATAAACTTGATCATTTATAGCATGTTTGCCGGTGGTTTTGTGTCATTGATGTATTTCTGTGACTTCATTGTTGAACGTGTTAATGTGTGGTCAGTGTGATAGTTACTAAAGCAGAGGAGCCAAATATTTATTTTCTGGATATTTGGGTTACTAGCCACCAATTTTCATTTTGTTAGCAATATTAGTAGGGCTAGAGAGATTTTAGAGTGCAGTGGAGGCTTTGAAGGAAAATGTTCTTGTTGCCAAGTTGCTAAATGCCTAATTTTGGTCCACATATAATGCCCTGTTCTGTCGTATGAACTTCAGGAATCAATGGCTGAGTTCTTCAACACCCAGATGAGACTTGCTGGACTTTCCCAAGCACCCAGCAACCCTGTGCTTGCAGTGCAGATTAATCAGGATAAGAACTTTGCATTTCTTGAGGTAGGAGACGCTTCAACTTCACCAAATTAAGCTTCCAGTGTAATGCTAAACAGCCAAGGAATCTTGTGACCATAAAACATGACTCAGTTACATACATTCTATATTATGAAGGGAAAACTACTGCAGAGTAAGGATTTCCTCAGAAAATACATCCAGAGTATAACTTCTGAGGCACAACATTGTTGTGAGTCTTTTATCTAGTGACATTTTAACTATTCATTTGCATGGTACAGTGTGAGCTTTTTACTTGGCTTTTGCTGTTGTTCTAGAAGCCTCATTAATTTAATTGTAGCAGAAATAAATAGCTTCATCTATATTGGATAAATGTACAAAATATAATTTGCATTTTAGGATCACATGCAGCTGATAGCACCTAATACAAAAGAGACGTGTCCTCAAAAACCCAATAAAAACTAGACTAAGGGTGATTTACTGCACATCCCACAGAGTAAAGCGTAACGCATGTCATTTGATGGTGCTTATTTTCTCACCATGAAACTTGTACTGCCCTCTTGTGGTAATGACTGACTGACTGAGAGAATACAAGGTAGCTAAAGCAGAACTGTTTTTCTTCAGTTCAGATCTGTAGATGAAACCACACAAGCCATGGCATTTGATGGAATCATCTTTCAAGGCCAGTCGCTGAAAATCCGCCGGCCTCATGACTACAGACCCCTGCCTGGCATTTCTGAGCAGCCAGCGTTCCATGTTCCAGGTAAAAGCTGTGATTAGGCCTAGGTTTTAGTAAATGTTCAGCAGGGATTTTATGCACATTAATTTACAATGTAGATAGAATGTGTCAGAGAGTAGTTTGAATGACAAATAGAAGAAGACATTAAAGGTATTTGTTTAAAATAAATGCATTTTGACTGTGACTGTAATTCATAGATTGAAACTGACAGATGAAATATAATTTGAGATTGTGTACATCCTTCAAGCCATGACAAAGACTTTCCTGTAATTTTGGAGAAGATGTTGAGAAGAAAATGTATTAGATGTCAACTATATGCTTGGTAAAAGTTTGACATTGACAACAATATTTAGATTGTGGCCGGATTTATGTCCTGTTTTCATTGAGATCCGATTATAATGTGAGGGTTAGGTGTTAGGGTTAAGGCTTTAAAATGTGAATTTGAAGACTAGAGTCTGAATGAATTTGTCATTTTCTAAATCTATATTATATACTTATATTTAATTTATCATTATGTATGAGACAATATTTAATATTTTCCTGAGACGTGTAGTTAATAAAAAGTCTTTGCTGGGAACTTGAGAGTCTCGTAATCAAGCACCCATGTTGCTATTTTTGTGGTCGTTTACGGCAAAGGAGTTTACTTTTAATGCCTCCGCTGCATCTTTGTGTGCTGAAATTATTGGTTGATCTAAGATAACCTGATTATTCAAGATTCGAATTGAGATTATTTGTCATTGTGAACACACCGCACCACAGCACACAGTGCACCACAACGAAACATAACATCTGCATTTGACCCATCAGTGAAGGAGCAGTGGGCAGACAACGTGCAGCACCTGGGAAGCAGTGCTTGGGGACCTTGCTCATGAGTACCTCAGTGGTACCTTTTCTGGTCTGGGGAGTTGAACCGGTGCCGAACTCCCTAACCGTTACGCTAGCAGCTGATCCAGTGTTGATTGGCAAAGTTTATTTTTGATAGTCATTAAATACATAGATGTGAACAGATTTTTTCTTCCATGTGTTATTCTCATCTGTTTGGCCAGGAGTTGTGTCCACCGTCGTACCCGACTCTCCTCATAAACTCTTCATTGGAGGACTTCCCAACTATCTCAGTGATGATCAGGTACTTTGGTATTTTTTCAACATTGGTATGAAAAATATATACAGTTACTGTTTTAAAGTCCACTCCACTCATCTAAGAAGCAGTTATGACTGGCATCTAAGTTTTAAAGTCTGCACATATCAATGTCATGTAGATGAGGCACTTGTGTAAAGTTAAGCTCTGAGTAATTTATTAATAAGTTTAGTAAAAGTATACATTTCAGGGCAGAACCCAAACTATTATAAAATGGACAAATCTTGGGTTCTTCTTGCTAGATTTGCTGCTACTAATTAGAACTGTGCGATGTGACCAAAATCTCATATCCCGGTGTAAGTCATGTTATATCCCGATAATTATATACCGTTTATCGCAAATTTCTTTAAATTCAGTAGAACTCCACATGTGCTGATACGGAATGCCAAAGGTGCCACAATTTGCCTATATTTTTAATACAAATGACAGGAAAACACCAGTTTTTCATGCTGTTTTATTTGTTAAAAGCACTGTTTTGGTGGTGCTCTAATATACTCGTGCTTTTTACAACGTTAAAAACACCACTTTTTGTGTCACTCTAATGAGTTCTGGTCGAACGCAGCTTTTTATGTCGTCTTGTGGCACCTTCCATAGATCTGAGATTAACCTAACCTAACCTAACCCTAGCCCTTCCATATATCATGAAATAAACGACGTATGATATGAGTATAATATGAAACGATAGATTTCAATTTCCTCATCCGATATATTTCATCATATCGCACAGCCCTAGTACTAGTCATTGAAAAAGTATGAAACTCTTTGAAATATGTAGTTCTAGCAGATGAGCCCGTCTTAATTTTCAGGATTTCCAATATTTATTAACAGCATTTGTTATCATGCAGAGGATCAGATTCTATGACAACTTGTCACCACCCATGTACATACACCAATCAGCCATAACATTAGCCATAATTCGCTTCACCGGTCAGTGGTCATGTTTTTGGCTGATTGGTGTATACTTAAAATTTTTAAACTCCTTTATTTTATTCCTTATCTATTTAAAACAGTACACCACTGTAATCTCTCAGAATATTCACATTTTCAATGTATGCAAAAGTATTTTTTACTGTATGCAAGACTTAATATGTTTGTAATTTTGGATAGATATAATTTTATTGGGCTTAAGAGAAGGTAAGGTTGCTTTTAATCCTGGACTTACTTTTTTTTTTTGAACAATCCAATAAAAACCGAAGCATTAGAAATCAAATTCTAAGATAAAATTCCAGATGATTGTATAAAAGTGGAAAGGAGAATGTTCACACTCCTCAGTGATGCTGTTTTGCTGAATGAGATTTCGTACCTTGATATTCATTTCTTTCACACCCTTTATTTATTAATTTTTTTACTTGCAGTCACTGTTACTGCTCTGAAACTCACACCTCTTTCATTTTTGTTCCTCCCCCACTTTGTCCCCAGCTAGGGGCCTGTAAGATCGTTAAGTCTGCGCTCATAATTTGTTCAGTAGTACTGACCTACTGCTGCCATGCCAACATGTAACACAAGGCAAGTAAGAACGTTCCGCTTCTCGCACGGATACACTTCCTGCTAGCGGGGGGATGCACCCGTCTTTCTGCGCTCGCTCTTTCTGAGCGCTCCGGCCCACTGAGGCTTTCTGGGAAACGGGTGCGGGAGGGAAATGACTAGTTGTGGTGAGCTAATATAAAAGAGCACAGAATTTTTTAAGAAAGATGGTGATTTCATTAGACAAATAAGAAAATGTGTGCATTAATGAGCACCAATTTTGGTATTTTAGCGTATGTTTTTATCATAAAAAGTATTCTAGTGATTGCATAGCAACATGATGCTCTGTTTTGTCATCGCTACATCCTGTTAACACAACAAAACACAATTCATTTTTTTGTAGAGACTGATGACTTATTATAGATGTGGTTTTGCTTCTTTGTGGGCAGAACCTCTTAGACCTGGAGCATTGAATTGTAAGACGTATTAAGATGCTTAAACATTACTGCTGTCTCTCAGGTAATTCTGTGATAAAACAGCAAGGTGATTTTTATGTAATGTGATATAAAAGCATTGATTATTAAACAGTATATAAGAGCAAAAAGGGGTGCATTTGCTTTTGTCCACTGTCATTTCTAGCACCTCAGTCATTCCACATCTTAATTTCTTTTCTCGTCAGTCGTAAAGTCTTCAAGTGCTTCAGTAAGATGTCATGAATTCTCTTCTTGTACTCCTTGTTCTGCTAATGCTCCAGAGTTCCCTTGTCTCTTGTGCAGGTCAAGGAGCTTTTGATGTCATTTGGACCTCTCAAAGCTTTCAATCTTGTGAAAGACAGTGCCACGTCACTGTCAAAAGGTTACGCTTTCTGTGAATATGTGGACATTGGGGCCACCGATCAGGTAAAGCTACTTTTAGGGTATTTATGTAGTGCAAAATTCTTTCCTTGAATCTGATTCAAAGTTGCACGTTTAAAAGGTAAAATAAAGTTGTGCAAATGAAACTATATAAAACTTTCCCTTGTTGTGCCTTATATATACATTTCAGTGGAAGGGATGAAGACAGTGACAGGATAGTCAGCACAGTCTGGGCTAATACACAATACAACACCCAGACATCCCAAGTGTCCTGGAAGTTCCGGGAGTCTCCCGCATATTGATAGCGGCTCCCTGATGCCCGCAAATTGAATAAAATATCCCGGAAACTAGAGCAAGCAAACAAGAGCCCGCACGCGAGACAGTAGCGTACGCATCGCGCACTTAAGAGAAGCGCGCACATGACGGAGAGAGAGAGAGAGAGCGTGTGTATGTGTGAATCACTGCGCGTGTGCCTGTTCATGTAGCCTGTGCTAGACAAAGAGCATCCTGAATAAGCCAATCAGATTTCAGTGCAGGCGGGCTTTTATTTAACTTGAACATTCTTGCTGGGGTGGGGGGATTCAGTGGAGGGGGGCAGTGGGCCTCCCTGAAATGAGTTTTTGCAGGTTGGGATGTCTGAACACCAGAGAGTTGATAGACTAGAGCAGATAGTTTACTAACTTACATTTTATAATTCACATCTCAGCTAGCTCATACGGATTAGCTGCGTCTTCTCATGCATTCACTAATCATCTGGAGTTCTTAACAACAGGCTAATCATGCACATGTCATATTTAACACTTTATTACAACACAAAATAGATCAACTCACACTTGGTGGATCACCGGCGGTGAGGGAGTGGAGATGTTAGGAACCGCTTCAGACTTAGCATATGACAGACTCTCTTAGTGAACTCACCCAGACTAGCAGGTAGGCCACTGACGCTATGCGGGTGGTCAGGGCCAGAGCAGTAGATCTGGACAGGGCTAATGCTGAACATAACCTCTACATGTAAGCAAGCTGCGTTTTAGTCCCACCCTACTTAGGCCAACCGTGAAGTGCTGTTAAACTGCAGAAGTCCACGACGTCATAAAACGGAATTCAGGGGTTTTACGCGTCGTTTCACACACATTTCACGTGTTACCAAGCCAAGGACACTTTTCACTTTACTGGGTCTTCAACAGTCAACACAGAGATCAGATAATATTAAAAGAACAGATGCTGAAGGTTATCTCTGTGTAAAAGTTTGCATTTGGACCACCAGTGTAAATAAGGTAAATAAAATCCAGATATTTTGATGTAGCTATAAGACCTTAACACTTGCCACAGTCACTTTATCAGATCACACTTCCAAATTAATTAACATACATTGTAAATGGCATGACATTCATAACTAGGAGATGAGTGATGCTCCATCTGGAAAAGCCACAGCTAAATGAAAGTTCTTGTTGTGTTTAGGCGGTGACAGGCCTGAACGGCATGCAGCTCGGGGATAAAAAGCTGATCGTGCAGAGGGCCAGTGTGGGAGCAAAGAACGCCAATCCAGTAAGTGCCAGTGCCACACCTATTCCCGTCCACATTGTGTGGTGGTGTTCTCCCTCCCCTCCCCTTTTTACTAATATAGACAAGTCATTGTCCATTTCAGTACCATCCTACAATGTTGGTATTCAGATATGAGCCCACTGTAATCTTCTTCCACGCTCAAAACTTTGGGGGGAAAGAAAGTATTGCTGAATTTGCAAAACTTTGTTATTATCTTGCAGTGTTGGATATTTCAGTAGTGGTTAAAGCTTGCCATACATTTTCAGAAAGAAATGTTGCTCTGAAGATCTTGTGAATGTTGCCACTAGTAGCGGGCAATTTTTAATTAAAATGAGTGATTGTATGTCATTGGGAACACAACACAGCACAGCACAGACTGCACAACAGTGAAACGTGACCTCTGTATTTGAGCCATCCGTGAAGAAGCAGTGGTCAACCTGTTGGCAGCACCCGGGGAGCAGTGCTTGGGGACAGTACCTTGCTCATGAGTAAACCGTCAATCCTCTGAAAACAGGACCAACTCATGGCTTAAAGTCCATAAGAATTGTGAAGCTATCTTAACGTTAGAACAGCAGCTAACCAACTTCACTTGTTACAATTTCAGCCAACCCCATATAGAAGCTGTGATCTCCTGGAAAATATGCAGGCATTTGCTTTGTTAATTCAGTTCAGAGTGATTGCAGTGTAGAATGTGGTAAAACATACTTACGGCTCTGATGTCTGACTCTGGGCATTGGTGTGGGTGGTCAAATGGTGGTCTAGTGCGTAAGATAGTCACCTGTGGACAGAGGTGACAAAAGTACACACATTTTTCCCTCAAATTGAAGTATAGATGCATGTGATTAAAGGGACTTGAAGTATTGACTCCTCGTCTTTACCCACTACAGAAAAAAATATTGTGACCATATCTTATGTTGTCGGTTCAAATCCCGAATCAATAAAGGTACCACTGAGGTACCCCTGAACAAGGTACTGGCTCCAAGCACTGCCACTTTTAACATCTTCTTTCGTATTAACCCTAAATCAGGCTTGATAGTCCTTACTAACCGATTAAATTTTTCTTCCATCCAAAATCTAGGACGAGCACATGAATGAACTGTTCAGATGATTTCTGATTTGTGTGTGTCCTCTTTGTAGACGGCCATCATAGAGACCCCGGTGACCCTGCAAGTGCCGGGGCTGCCAAGGCTTCAGAATACGTGTTTGCCCACTGAGGTGCTGTGTCTGCTTAACATGGTGATGCCTGAAGAGCTGCTGGACGACGAGGACTACGAGGAGATCCTGGAGGACGTCCGCGAGGAGTGCTGCAAGTACGGTGTGGTGCGATCCATAGAAATCCCCCGACCCGTCAATGGCGTAGAAGTGCCTGGCTGCGGCAAGGTCGGTCTGTGAGTTCTTGGAAAAATCTAAGAATTTTGAAATCACCCATCTCTCATATCTCAGCATGTCCTATAATACATCACAATGACAGTGACAATAGTGATGCAGTGAAAATGTCTTTGTTAGTGACCATAAAATTGGTGATTGGAATCCCAGAGAAGGTTCTGTTGGACCCCTGAGCAAGACCCTTGAACTCCAAAATGCTCCTGATACTGTCCCTGTAATTAGGAAATGTAAGTCGCACTGAATGGGAGCCATAACTTAACACTGTAAAAGTGTCTTTATAGGTCACGCACCCCACAGTGTTGCCATTTGGGCTCTGTAGAAGGCTGTGTGCATAGTTAAAATTTAACAAAGTTTACAGCATCACATTTTCTGAACCCTAGTATGGAATATTAGTAATCTTACGATGAGTCTTAAACAATCTTTATAGCTGCAGTTGAAGGATGAGTCAAATGCAGAGGATGCATTTCATTGTAGTGCACTGTGTGCTGTGCTGGGCTATGTTCACAAAGACAAATAATCACTCGCTTAAAATCTGCAAACCCTGATTAGGATGAAGCGGCTCAGAAAATGAATGGATGAATGAATGAAATTCTGTAAAGTTTTATAATGTTTTTACTTTAAATTACAGTTAGGGGATTAAAGCACTTGTTATTATCCAGATCAGCTAGGGCCGGGTGATATGGCCTTAAATCAGTATCACAATTAATTGAATATTTCACCTTGATTACGATTAATGAACAATTATTTTGTTTTGGGTTTTTTTTGTCCTCATAGTTCATTGACACGGTTTGTATTATAAATATTCTCAAATATCAAAACTGGGATTTTGATTCTTTTGAAAAAGTGCATATCTTTGTGTTTTTTTACTTGTTCATAATGCACGTCTAAGCCCTACTTTAATCTTGTGTTATCACATAATAGTACTAGTGTAAAATCACCTTCCGGTCTTAACCTATGCAAAAATGATGACTGATTCCTTTACCTCTGTTCCAGATCTTTGTGGAGTATGCTTCAGCAGCGGACTGTCAGAAGGCCATGCAGGCACTGACTGGACGAAAGTTTGCTAATCGTGTGGTAGTTACCAAGTACTACGATCCAGACATGTACCACAGGCATGAGTTCTGAAGATTAAGATCTTACAAGACAGAACATCGAATTTACTTCTTTATGAGTTGACTTTTGGAGGAGATGATGTGGGTAGACCATCCATTAAGATTAAAAAAGGAAAAAGTGACTAATCACTTGACAAGATAACTTTGTATAAAAGGTGATGTCTGTATATTAAATTAGACTTAAAGATTAACCCTATATAGTTGTCTCTATTTACATAAAACATAGTACATTGCTTAAATATGAAAGATTCAAATACTATCAACTTTTTAACTGTGCACTCAAGCTTGGCGTTGGTTGTTTCAGATTTAGGAATTTTAATTTGTAGAATGTATAGAGGAAACTTGCAGAACGTCTACATTATATAATTTGTTAAATTGCTTTTTGGTAACTAAATCATTTGCTTTTTTTATTTTAGTTTAAGAGTAAAGCACTCACTCCAATTGATTAAAATGCTGCCAAGAGCACTAAATATTTACTTGAAAAGAATCTAAATCTGTGTTTGATAGAATGTATATACGCATTGCTATTCGCTAAGCTCAGCGACGTACTGAGAGCGTGTAAATGTGCCTAAAAGTCTGTTCGTCTTTGATTTATTCAAGTTATTTTGTTTATTAAGAAGGCTTACATTTAGACCTAAGCCAAGGCTGCAAGATCTGCTTACCTCTACAATGTTCTGTGCTATTTATTTGATCTCAGTCATAAAAGCCATTTGAGTTGTGGCAGGAATGCTTAAAAACTTATTCAGGATTAGATAATCATTGAGAATTTCACACATTTGGGAAAGTGTATCAGCAAAATTTTCCTCCTATAAATGAACGAAATGTGCATAATTTTAGCAATGCCTGCTTTTCTAAGATATCACCTTGCCTGCAATAAATGAGTCCACCAATTAAAGTTTGATACTTATTCAGTTTTCAGTCTAAGCTAAGTCTCGAAGTCACGCTGAAACACCAGTAGGAAACACCCTTTTGAGTCAAATGAAAATGAATCTGTATTAGTTTATATACTGTATATGTTGAATTTTACAGTGAGTGGAAAAACCGAATATGACTGAACCAGAGCTCTTTTATTAATGGTGAATACACACTAAGAGAGTTGATTTTAAATAGTGAAATAGCAAATGGGATTAGAGGAGCTTGTTTTTATTTAGTTTATGAAGCCTCCCGTGAATGTTCAGAGATTTAGAATGGGGCAGGGGTCACCGAGTGCATTTTAGTTGCATGTCTGTCCTGTATGCATTTTAAGTCCATTTTCTAATGTTATTTTAAAATTCATGTGGCCTACAGAACCTTGCATGAGAAGAATAGAATGAAAAGTTGCAGAAAGATCATTTGTAGGACGTTTCACTAAAGCATTTTGAATTAATGACCCTCTAATCATTGCATGCCAGTTCATGAATATCTCCACACCAGCTGTCTGTCTTGATTTCTTCCATTGATTCAAATGCTGTTGAAAAGCTGAATCATTTAATTCCTCAATTCGTGAAACATTTTACCATTTAAAGGACAGAGGAACTGAGTAACAATATGTCATTGAAAACAATCTAAAAGACTACAGATCAACAACTATGCTTGAAAAAGATGCACTTAAGTGAAATTCCACAAGGTTTTTAGTTTAAGGCAATTTACTTCTGGTTGACTTCCACAACATAAGAACGATGGTGCACATACAGTCATGGGAGATGCATTTATTTTGCCATTTGTCTCAAATATAAAGACATAAAATCAACGTTTTGCGCTAGGCACGTTATTTTTATTTATTCATTTATTTATTATCAGGGAGAGATCTCTGAAGATAAAACTTATATATCTTCAGCACATCCTTATTTCTGTATAATTACTTGAATGATCCTTAATTTAACCTATTATCCAACCTTATTTTAAATGTAATACATGTACGATCCTAGGGTGTGTGTGTCCACTCGCTTCATTAAGGACTTTTCAATGTTGACATGATAATTCCTGAACTAAATAAAAACTTATGATTTTATGTGTATGCCTCTACGAGTCTCCCTAAAAGACAAATAAGCACAGAACACGACCATATCGCATCATTTTTTTAAATTTAACTTTATTTTTTACCATATCGCATCATTTTTTATTTTATTTTATTTTATTTTTTTACCATATCGCATCATTTTTTAAAATTTAACTTTATTTTTTTACCATATCGCATCATTTTTATTTTATTTTATTTTTTTTTACCAAATTGCATCATTTTATTTTATTTTATTTTTTTACCATATCGCATCAATTTTATTTTATTTTATTATTATTTTTATTTTTTTACCATATCGCATCATTTTTATTTTATTTATTTATTTTTTTTACCATATCGCATCATTTTATTTTATTTTATTTTTTTACCATATCGCATCATTTTTTTTATTTTATTTTTTATCATGCTCATATCATTTGTATTTTATTTTTTACCATATCGCATCATTTTTGTTTTATTTAATTTTATTTTTTTTTTACCACTGCTCGCATCATTTAATTTTATTTATTTATTTATTTTTTTACCTATACTTTATCATTTTCATTTTATTTTATTTTTTTTATATCGCATCATTTCTTTTATTGTATTTTTTTTTTGCCATATACGCTCATTTTTTATTTTTCTTTTATTTTATTTTTTTTACCATATAAGCATCATTTTATTTTTATTTTATTTTTTTACCATGTGTCGCATCATTTTATTTTTATTTCTTTACCATATCATCATTTTTATTTTATTTATTTTTTAACCATATACATCATTTTATTTTATTTTATTTTTTACCATATACATCATTTATTTTTATTTCTTTTACCATATAGCATCATTTTATTTATTTTATTTTTTTACCATATGCATCATTTTTATTTTATTTTATTTTTACCTATCGCATCATTTTTTATTTTTTTTACCATATCGCATCATTTTTATTTTATTTTATTTTTTTACCATGTCGCATCATTTTATTTTATTTTTTTACCATGTCGCATCATTTGTGATCAGTGAGAGCTCCAGCTGCTGAGATGTTCGAGCGCCGCCTGGTGGAGGTGTGCGGGAAGAGCGCGTTGTTCTCGGTGTAAAAGTGAGTCAGCAGACGCGCCCGAGCGACAAACGGCACAGCGAGGAGAAGAGCAAACATGTCGAGCAGAGCCGAAGCTTCGTGCAGTAAGTTCCAGGCGAATATGTTCGACAACAGCAGGTGTCAGAACTGCTTTAAACCCCGCGAGCTTCACCTGATGTCCCAGCAGGAGTTTGAGCAGGTGAGAGGCGCTTTATCAACTTTATCGCTGCGTCGCTGTGTTCCTCGGCTCCTGACCCCGACCCGATGAAGGATGATGAGGGAACAGCAGCTTAAAGTACTAATTACGTTTAGAGTACTAATTGCAATAATTCTGTTTTGTTGACCATTCAATGATTTACGTTTACGGTCAGGTATTTTGATCATTCGTGACGTGTTAAAAACTCCTGCCTATTTATTTATTTATTTATTTATTTAAAACCTGTCCTACAATACTGGCTGTGGTATTTAATCATTCGTTATGACTGTTTTCAATGCAGTGTTGTTGAGAGATGCTTTTCTGTTATGGCTTGTCCCCCGACTTGTTGATCAAACCTGTGGGATTTATGGATGAATGAATATTTATTAAAGATTGATTATTGGCTTGATTTTTATTTACCGAGTCACACTAATAGATTGGTTTGGAAAGAATGGGACATGTCCAAAATGACTGGTATGATTCTCTACGCGGATCGTTTGTAAATTGGTGAAAAATATCTTTTTAGCTCCGAAAAGTGCCGTGAGCTAAAATGAATGATCTTTTTCAAAAACCCCTGATCAGAATAAGGTCTGTTAGGTCAGACGGATTTCTCTTGTAGATTAGTCATGGAAAATGACTAACAAGGAGTAAAAAAGTTGCAGCATGAAGTATTTGGGTTTCATTGCCTTGTTATTGAACACATGTGCTACTCTGACATATAGATCAATGAATTAAAGCAAAAAGAGTTACAGTGTATATAGAGATACTTGATCATGCACGATATATTTCTTAAATTGATTAAATGTTATGTGCTACTCACTGTTTTCTGAGCAGGTGAAACCTGTCTATGCCAGCTGGCTGTGTCTCGCACCTGAAGGGACAGACTTTGACAATCCCATGCAGAGGTCCAGGGTACGCGAGGATTCACAAACGTGTCTCACCACTTTATTTACTTCTTTGTGTGTTTATTTATTTTACTGTCTTGTTTATTTACAGAAATGGCAACGGCGTTTTTTTATCCTGTACGAGAACGGCAACCTGCAGTTTGCTCTGGATGAGTCGGTAAGAAAGAAGTCTTGTAGTTCATCAAACACACACACACTTGCACCAACCAACCAGAAGAGCAGAAATTGGCTCGATTGCCTTCCATGATTTATAAGTCTTGTGCATATTGCTGCCAGATGTGCAGATGGTATGACAGCAGCGTCAGAATTGTCCAGCTCTGACAAACAAGCCCCTTCTGTGTTCACTTCTTCTTGCGAGGAAGCATAGACCATCACCAAGCACAGGTGATGGAGTGTGTTACGGCTTGGTCAGGACGCTAGAGCATGTTGAGAATGTTGCTCTTTTTCAGCCCCCTTTCTTCTACACTTGTCCTTTTGGTCTGGGATGAATTCATATGTTTTGTTTAATTCTAAAGGCCATCTAGCCTTCAAGACACCAAAACTGACCACGTTGGCATGTTATGTAGCCCAGCACTGTTCCACAAGGAATCCTGGACCTGAACCTGTGTACCGACATCTCAGATGCCGAAGCAAGGACGGGACAGAAGAACGCGCTGTGCATCGTCACTCCAGAGCAGGAGTTCTTCATCCGAGGAGACAGCAAAGAAGTCATCAACGGGTTGGTAAAGCGGGATTATTTTTAACTTTCGTGAGATGTTGGTTCTCCTTGAAGTTAGTTCCACACATACTAAGATAACAAGACAAGGGAGTGAATGATCTTTTTGCTGGTTGTTGCTGCTTTTAAGGCTGATCAAAATAGGTGAAAAAGTAACATTCTGATTTCTGATCAGCATTTCCACAGTAAATGGGACACTGAGCTAGAATTCCTATTTGAGGTGCTAAAATATTTCCCAAACATTCAATGAAATTTTCAGATGAACCCATTCTACGACTTAAGCCCCCATTAGATCTCATTAATAGTTAGCCACATTTGCATTTTAAACAGAATTTAGGGTTAGGTCTGGCAGTAATTTCATTTTCTGAACCCAGACTTTTCCACCCCGTTTGATCATAACACACTTGAAACTGTTTCAAAAAACAGCATAAGCTCATTAGCATCAAATCCCCTTCAATAGACTTCAAACACAACTTCTGATGCTCAGTAATAATCAGGGTCTTTTTGGATCAACTTGGAGAAGTGTGAAATTTGAATAAGTAAAGTTTTTTTTAAACAGTATGTGAACGTTACGAGGGGGCAAACAAAGATAGAGAGAGATTTAAAGGACGTTTGTGCATTCGTATTAATGAAGTCTTAAACAGAAACTGTGACTCAAACTACTATCCATCCCTTCCACATGACCTGTGACTTTTGTACGAATCACTTTTCAACACCAGAGGATGAAAACAGCTGCCTAAAATATGGATGTGTAACACGTCTATTATTATTTTCAGCCCCAGTCAAGGCGCGTTGGTTTACGTCTTGCCTCAGAGAGTTAAAACTCTTTGAGCTACTAGTTAAATCCAGTTTGCAGGGTAAAGCCGTTTTTATTACTAGTGTGGTAAAGGTTTTGAATAATTACTAGTGTAATAGTAACTGGTAGAGGTTTGATTTTAATAGGAGTCTTCCTCTGTCTCTGTCTAGCTGGAGCCAGCAGCTTTTGATTTTCCTACAAAATGCCAAACAGAAGCAGCAGCAGCAGCAGAAGAAGAAGAGGAGGAAGGTGATTTTTTTTCATATGAACATCTTAACTGTAGCTCTTGCTAGAACAACCGAGCTACATCCACGTTATTTGTTGCTTATTGCATCTTTTATTTCAGTGAATTGTCCTTCCTTTCCTCTTAGATAGCAAGTTCTCTTACCTCTCTGTTTATCAGGAACATAGTCCTGTAACGAAAGCAGCGAGCGAAACTGGAGCCAAAGGTACTAGAGCTGCAGAAGGCAGTGAACTAGACAGTCCAGATCAGGAGAATGGAATGAGTTTGGAGAATACACATTTCCCCGAAGGGCAGGACGTTATTGCCGCTGATTGCTACAATGAGGATGGTGCTGGTGATGTTGAAGATCATCTTACTAAATCCCTGAACTCAGGTTAGTTCACTAAAATGAAAGTATTGCCAACTAAGAAATGTACTGTTTTCCCCGAGTCTTCTTTATCATACTAATAGTTAAGCAGGAAGATGAAATCAACTGGCTTCCTGCCAGAATTACCAGGAAAAATGTATTGGAACAGAGTTCTTCATCCCTCTTTCTTTCAAACAAGGAGCTTCTATAGAACAGGAAAGAGTTTTACAGGTTGTCCTGTGGGTTTTTCAGAATCCTCTTTACTGTTTCAGTTTGTACTCGTGGACCGATAGTTGATGGCTCTTGCACATACCAGATCCCAGGAAGGTTTTATTTTGCGAAATGTTGAGGAGTTTCCACTTTCATCTCCTTCAGCGACTGAGCTGATCTCGTAGAAAGGTGGACAGGATGTCGTTTGGACCAGATGAAAGCCTTTCTCAAGTAGACTTTTCCTCCAGGGCTCCTCATTAGAAAAAAACGAAGACCAGAGCTCCTCATTTAATAGAGTGTAGCACACAGGAGCTCTGGTTACTTAATGCTTCTAAGAAGTCAGCCTGTTTATTGGTCACATTTTGTTGGCTCACTGGTAATCCCATCAGTGGCCTTGTGGGAGGATTTAAACACAGTCTGCATTTGTCTAAACCAACAATGCTGATTATGAAAATCCAGATGTTAAATCGATGCATGTTTTGAAATTTTACATTTTGATTTCTGAAAGCCTTTTTGGGGTGATTTTCAGTGACAGGTTGAAGGCATGATAGCTTGGGTGTAATTTAGATGATCAGAAAGAGGTTAGGGTAGTGTAATGGTTGGGGAGTTGGCCTCGTGATCAGAGGGTTGTACTTATGAGCAAGGTACCGTCATGCTCCCCGAGTGCTGGCAAAAGCTGCCCACTGCTCCTTTACGGAAGGGTCAAATGCAGAGGTCACATTTTGTCGTGGTGCTGTTTCCAAATGACAAATAATCATGCACTTAAATTTTTATTATCTAGACTAATTGTCAAATTGTAAGTAACCTTTTAAAACAGCTACTGTAGACCTTACAAATGCTAAAAATAAAGTAATCATAAAATGAATAAAAATGAATCAAATTTTAACAAATAAAACATTCAATGAAAATAATTAATGGAAAAGCTGAACCTACTAAATTCCCTTTATGGACCACTCTGAGCAGTCTAATTGCAGCATTTTGAAGAATTTCTGCAATGAAAAACTAACTCTGTTCAACTCTTTTTAGGGTTAGAGGGTTGCTATCGACCGCAGATGGCACCGCGGGTCGCAGACTTGCCCTCCTTCGTCTCGTCTCTCAGCAGCTCTGCCAGTTCTTCATTCTGGGATTCGGATGAAGATACAGAGAGCTGTTCTGATCTTCACACCAAAACCTCTGCTCTACAACACGGGGCAGAAAGAGACCACCGGACCCCGATACACGAAGACGAGACCTGGAGCTGGTGAGTGATATGCATCAAATCTTGAGAATGTGCAGACGAGAGTCTGAAGAAGCCTGCTTGTCGTGTGTGTGTGTTTACGTACAGCTCGTGTTTGGTCAAGGATGTTCCCGAATGTGCAAACAATTTGCCGGGGACAGCAGATGGTTCAGATGTAGTTAAAAGTTTTACTCGTCCCACAGCCTGTGCAGCACGCTCTAGATCAAAGAGTCTTTACCCCTGCCTTACAGACGGGCTGCTTTTAAATTTAGCTTATAGAAACCCTCCCAGCTCACTCCGTAAACTGCCTTTAAAGTACACGGTTTGCATCGCAAAAATTTGAGTTTTTTGTTTCTCAGGGACGACCAAAGTTTTGTTGGTTCTAATAGTCTAAAAAGCATCAACATTTATATCATGTTGTTTTCGTAACATCTTGATTTCTAAAATGGTTCAGTAATTCTAACAAATATTATTGCTCAATGTCCATATGTACATGTTGCATGATATGTGCCTTCTAGGGGTGTAAGCCACAAGTCGAAGACAGTGTAAACTTTATCATCTCAACTGTAAACAAGTACACGGAGAGACGGGATGCCATGGTTCTGAGTACACAGAAGGCACATAGAATATACATTTAAAAATAAACAAAAAATATACACAACGCACAATAATATCGGAATCAGCCGATGCTTACATTTGTCCGATAGTTTCAGCTGATATTTGACAACTCATTTATTGTATGTGGGAAAGGTAGCGCTTGTGCCAGACATGTCCCAAGTTCGAGGTGGGATTTTATACGACCCGCGCCTTCTGTCTTAAAACATATGGCGTTATTTTGTGCCAAAATTCTGAGCACGCAGTGGAACGTTCACCAGCAAAATCTCTTGTCAGTTTTTAAAACTAAGTTGTGTGTTTGCGTCACTTGGTGAATGTGAGCTCACACATGGGCTGTGGGTTAGGGTTAAATGAAAACGATCTTCTCTTTGAATACACTTCCTGTTACAATATGTAAGACATTTGATCAGTGTCTTCACTTTGAGCCAAAGGTATTTTGTTCAGTGCAGTCACAGCAGCAGAACTTTACACATACTGGCATATTGGCAAAACCATCCTAAACTGACATTAGTAAGAGAGGTTATGGATATAAACATTCATTATTGAAACCGTTTTCTGCCTGCTATCTTACATTTTCATTAAATAATTATGTGAGGAAAGGTTTAGAAATGTTTTTCTACATTGATGGACATTATCAGTGTGTGTGTACTTGTGGAGGCCATACCCCATTCTTTTATTTCATTACTTCAAGAACAGTTCTTTATACAGTTAATAATAATTATAATAGAAAACATTATAATTTATGGTAATGTAGTGAATATTCATATCTTTATGGGAAATTCAACTAAAATAATCAGTAGATTAATTGTTATTCCGTAGATTAATTGCGTCTCCAGAGTGCTTATACACAAGCTGAGTGTAATGACATTGCCTATATGCGACTCTTTCCCGCCCCTTTACCAATAAACTTAACCCTGTGCGTGAAACCGTTAAATTACAGGCATGTTTAAATGCTGACGCAGTTTTGTTTTACACTGTAATCATTCCTTTAAAAGACATATTTTTTCATGACGTGCGTTTTCCGCACATCCGGCTTGGTGTGTGCACAAGGGGGCTCTTAACTCTCAAATCCTGCATGACAGATGTGTTGTCTCTGTGCGTAACCCACTTCTGGAAGCAGTTGGCTCTTTTGACGGAGTTTGCATGCCTAAGACCTCCCTGGAACCTTCTGTTGTCAGCAAGAGCTCAGCTAAAGAAAAGCGGGAACCAAGGGGGAAATGCAGGTCACCTGTGTACCTTTTGAGCTCAGTGTCATGTATATACAGTGTATGAGGTGTTTTGTCCAGATGTTGACAAATTTTAGCCCTTTGTTGGCTTTTTTCTTCTTTTTTTTGCTTGTCTCTCTCTCAGTGGCGCTGATGGATGCTATTCGGCGTATGAAAGGGAGAGTAAATGCAGGACGCGAACGGTTCCCGTCCAGAGCGAGGTGATGTGCACTTCCACATATGCACCGCCATTTGGGACGCACAAATCCAAGCATAGTTTCTAACATAAAGAATTTAGTAATCAATTAATCACTGTTATTAGGGGTGGGCTATGTAGTATAAAATACACTCGATGTATCTCTGCTTGTTCCACAGCCGATCCACATCTTTTCAGTCCGAGCTGATTCCAATACACAGCCGCCGATAACGATATAGATTCTGATCCCATATCTCTTTTTACTTTAATAATATTAGGGATGTTTTATTGACTTGCAGAGTTTTTATAATGTAGAGTTATTGTTTGGCTTAGTGCTTTGCAGAAAAATAGGGCTTAGTGCAAGAGGAAACACTATAACTCATTCTGGACTCGTTTTTGGGGAAGATTTTTTTGCACATGATGAGTAAGTGAGTGATTATTTGTCATTGTGAACACACCACAGCATGGCACACAGTGCACCTCAACCACATGTGACCTCTGCATTTAACCCATCCGAAGGAGCAGTGGGCAGCTAACAAGCACCGGGGAGCACTGCTTGGGGACGGTACCTTGCTCATGAGTACCTCAGTGGTAACTTTACCGGCCCTGGAATCGAACCTGCGACCTTCTGATCACGGGGCCAACACCCTACTGTTACCATGTTGTTGTTGTTTATTCCGGAGTCATGCGTTGGGGATTATGGGAAATATAGCTTAAAAATATTGCATTATTATTTTTAGGCCATATTGCCCAGGCCTGGGTGTAAATCACATGTTTCATCATGATGTGACATTGGATCTATTTAATGGACATATCACAAAATCAGTGCAATTTAGATTCAAGTCAGCTCCGAGCCGGCAGTCGATATGAGACAATATTATTTGCTGATTTAACACTGATTTTGCTTTTGTGCATTCAGCAAGTTATCCAAAGCTATGAGAAATGTGAAGGTGTAACAAAACATCACTAACAAGTTAATCATTAGTCATACAACTAAATCAAGAAGGGGACTTAAAAATTGCAAAATTCCAAATGTGTTACCCGTTATGTATTACTCACCACACTTATAATGCCGTGTTTACAATGGGATGGGTGTTGGTACGAAATCCTCTAACCCTGGGAACACGTGTCTTAGTGTTATGGATAGTTCAGCTGCCATGAGTATTGATTCATTCATTTTCAGTTGATTCAGCAAGGAATTTTACAGGTAACAGTTCGTTCATACAGGTGTGGAGAATGTAAAGCAGTTTGGTTATGGTTCAAGCTGCACAATCCATTTTGTAGGATAATAATAATAATAATAATAATAATAATAATAATAATAATAATAATGTTTTTTTTAATCATTGGTAATGAATCATTTTTTGGGCTTTGGTTTTTGGTGTTAATTTGAGAAACAAATAAACCAACGATACACAGATTCCATCAGATCATCACCTTTTCTTTTTTCTGCCCGGTCTGGCTGGATCGTGTGATTTTAGTTTTCAGAGCTACAGCTTCTGCACAGCTGGTTTGAGCAGTTTGGCCCACGGCCTTTTTTTGGCCGTGACTCACAAGACCAGGTGTTTAGTTGGGGAGGAAACGTCACCTCCTCTCTAAGCATTGGTGCTGTTACGTGACAGGAGGAAGCTGCTGTCTGTCGATGCATAACATTAGACTGATCAAACAAAACCTCAAATTAGTCTGGCGTAATGGACTCGGGGTGAAGTCATGAGTCACCTGTCCTCAGGGTATGATGATACTAGAGTGTGAGTGTGTTCGTTGTGTGAGAGAAGGAGGTAATTCACTCAACACGGTTACACGCCACGTTGAGCTTGTTCCACATCTGAGCGCTCGGCATGTTTCCTGTCTCTGTCTGGCCATTAAATCTGTGGCTGCATTACTCAAGACAAGTCTGCACTGTGTCTGTCCTGTAAGTGTGGGTTGGACTTGAGCAGATCTTCTCAGTTTTTCAGTTTTGTTCTATAGCAGAATGATCAGCACAATCTACATTGTTACTGTTGAAGGGTTAGGTTTCATCAAGGCTGGACATTTTGACTTCAGATCAATGGGCTGCATTAAGGCATTTAAATAGTATGATGTTATACAACGTTAGAACTGAAGAACAACTAATAAGCTAATGCACCAGCAGGCATGCAATTTTGAGTAATAATTTGCATAAGAGTGCTCTTTACAATAGAACAAACCTCAGATAAGAAACTAGAGATGCATTTCCACAAGAAAACCCTGATTGCTCAAGTTTCGTAGCTATGACATGGAAGCTAGCTGAGGAGTGATGCATTGAAGTGAATGGATAAAGAATGAGGGATGATTAAAAAGCAAGAAAAAGACTAGTGCAGGTTGAAACAGATTCCGATGTGTGTTCAGTGAGGTGGCATTAGAACCGTGTTGACGTTCACAGGCCGAGTGAAGCATTCGCTCTAGGTTGAGTCCTGTTGCATCACGTGTTTTCTTATTTCTGGTACAAATATTTGACCAAGTTTACGGTCAGTAATGAGTTAGCATTAGAGTTTGTGCCATTGGACCTCATTCACCAATACATTCATTTTTGTTAAATGTTAAATTATTTTTTGTAAGTTTGTTCTTATAATGAATGCTTGCATGACAATAATGGAATATTATTAAGATGCAGTTGGTAGCGTAATGGTTAGGGTTAGGGAGTTCGCCCCTTGATCAGAAGGTCACAGTTTGAATCCCATGTCACTGAGGTACTCATGAACAAGTTCCGGTCCCCAAGCACTGCTCTACTCATGTCAGCTGCCCACTGCTCCTTCATGGATGGGTCAAATGCAGAGGTCACATTTCTCTGTGCTGCACTGTGTGCTGTGATGTGTTCACAATAATCACTCACTTTCACTTTTAATATTATACAGCTGTAGGTTGTGTGTGATTATACCTCAAATCTCAAGTAAGAAAACATTGGTGAATATCAGAATCTTTGTGGGGTTAAAAGAGAGAAATTAACGTATTAGAATGCTCTGTAAATGAAGCTTGACAAGGCACAAGGCACAGTCTTTGAAAAATGTGGCGTTCCTGAACATTGAGGTTGAGTCGATGGTCACGTCATTGCGTCTTTCCTTTCTCCACCACATTCACAGACTTTCTCAGGACCTATTTAAGTGACAGAAACCATCCCAGACAAACAAGCCCCAAAGTGAATCAAAGCCTTTATTTTAGGAAGGAAAGTCTAACAGTTTGGCTTTAATTCAGGCCAGTGGTCATGTTAGGGTCAAGAATGCTTTGACTGCTTGAAAGTACTGGACATTCTGACAGTCGGGTCTCTATAGATTAGGCCATATAGGCTGTCTCTCTGTTTATTTTTGTTGGGGAGGAGGGGAGATAAAGGACCCTTGTGTCCATGTCTAATCTCAAAGAGTGAGACCCCCTGGATAGTTCAGCTTCCTGTTTCCCATCCTGCCTTTGCTGGGGAAAAAGCTTCCGTGGAGCAGCAGTTGACTAAAATTAGCTCTTTACTTGCTTGAGATCAGTTTGTGTTCTTGTCACGCTGGTCCCTCGTCAGCTGTGGAATGATGTGCCTTCATCGGAAAATGTCATGAAGCTGAGGTCAGAGACACAGCTATTAGTTACTGTCAGAGATCAGCTTAAAGAAGCAGTGCTTGGGAACGGCACCGTGCTCATGAGTACCTCCGTGGTACCTTTACCGGTCACACAGTTTCACAAAGCAAATAGAAAATGTCTTTGTTCTACGAACAGATTTTAGAAGCTGCTAAAACCACCCTTCCTAGACAGAGAAGAGTTCGGACTTCGGAACCTAGCATGACGGTGAGTCTGTCCAGATTAAACTGTGCTCAGAGGCACCCAGTTAATCACTTGAAATGTAATTTCATCATAATGTCACTGTCAATGAAAGATTATCTAGTTTTGTTCAGTTTTATTTACTAATGGCACAGAAAGGTCACATAACTAAACAAATTATGAACTATCAATTATGCTCACAGCCGGACCTGTTGAACTTCAAAAAAGGCTGGCTACTCAGCCTGGACGGTCATAAGCAGGTGAGTACATGCTGATGTGGATTCCTTTGTGGAGTTCCAGTTAAGGGGATTTGAGAGGATTGGTGGTAATTTGAGGAAGTTGCTTTCCACTTAAACCAAGTTACTATGAAGCTTTCTGTGATGGGACATGACGTGCAGAAAACTGAGGCTAAGGTGCAAGTCCAGTCTCGCATTTTTCACTGCACAGGAATATCAGAATTAAAATGGTATTCTACTTTCTCTTCACAGCACTATTACTCAGAAACCCAAGACTCACAACTGTGTTCTTTTAGGGAATCTTGTCGTTTTTCTCTGAGTAGTTTCTGTTTGGTGCTGATTGAGGAAAAAAACTCCCATTTGAGAGCAGATTCAGATCATCCACTACTGTTGAAAAATAGTCTGCCCTTTAGTCAATTTTGTAGGTTAAAATGCATTTGTCAGAAACTCAAAGATCTGAATAGGAATATAAAGGAAATGACATCATTGTTAACCAGAGGATATAAAAATTAAACCCTAAATGATGCAGCTACAAAAATACATGGAATACCTAGATCAGATTATTGTACAGAAAGAATTATTTATGATGTCCTTGGAAACTCACGTTGTAATACTAATCTATAAACTTCAATGTATGTAATTTTTTTTTTTTTTTAATTATTTTCAGTATGAAAAACCTTGAGAGATTCCCTTTTGGAACTGAATATCTCAGTCACAAAATCATTTAGTATAGTCTCATTTTAATTGTACTATCCCTCTCTGAAACAACTAAAAATCTGGAGTTGTATTTGCTGACTTTATTGATGTATTCATTTGGATTGAGATATCCAACTTTTATCACACCTGAAAGGGTTAATAGCAGTTGCTAAGCCTGGTTATATATTTTTTCTAGTGGCATAAATACTGGTTTGTTCTGTCTGCACATAGTCTGCGATACTACTCCGATTCAGGAGGAGAAGAGGTAAGAATAGATATCATTATTTTTCATTGTTTTTTACAGAGTGTGCACTTTCTTAAGTAAGATTTTAATGTTTAAAATAATTGTTTCATACTTTCTTTCTTTTTAAAGGCCTCAGAGTTGGTAGGGGAAATTCTACTAGCTGCCTGTCATAATGTCACGGAGCACTTTCTTCCGTCAAACTATGGCTTTCAAATACATGTGAGTTAAGTCCAATCAGTTGTTATCTGCTGACCTTCCAGTGGAAGCTCTCAATATGTCACATAATTCCATCATTGATTACTCCCTGCAGACTCATAATGTGGTCTACACGCTGGCTGCAGTGACTGCTGGGATACGGCAAAACTGGATCCAGGCTCTAACAAAGAACCTCCAGAACCTTAGTGCTCCAGATGTTGCAAAGTAAATGCTTTTAAACTAAGTAGACCAGGGTCGTTAGTGAACATTCATTAACATGGACATCCAGAATCTCTTATCAGCATAATCTTTACGATGTTGGCTCTTTCGAGTATTTTTGAAATCCTGTTAATTAGTGATGTACGATAAGGAAATTATTGGACGATGCCGTTATCCAATATTTTCATGCTTACATCTGCCGATACCGAAGCCGATACATGAGGAAGGCAGATATATTGCTTAGTTCCACTGTGCACTTAGAATTTTGGCCCAAAACTAGCATAACGAGGGCGAAGGCAGAACATTTTGAGTGCCGATGACTTAAAAAAGGCAATTATCGATATTCTAGTGCGTCCCTACTGTTAATACGCTACCCTTTGTACGAAACATACTACCAAGTGTTGTCATGTGACTCTTCTCTGGCCAGTCAGTGACTACCTCTGTGGGTGTTTCCATCAGTTATGTTAAAACCACAAAGATTTGTACTCTAGAAAACAGAAAAAGCTTCAATAGTTGAGCACATTTACAAAGCTTGTCAGTGAAATATGATGGAAAGAAAGTTAACCCCCAAAACAATATTATGGTTCATTAATCCTAACAGAAGTAAAATATATTGTGATAATTGTGATATTGATTTGAGGTCATATCGCCCACCGTCACCCTAACCCTAGAAGTCAAGGTGGGAAAGTCTGTACTTGCTTCAGCATCACAAAAGGAGAGTGATTAAGCTGTGATTCTCTGCACTGTATCAGCATTTCAGACAACCTTTTTCTCCAAGTGGAGACCTTTTCCGTTCCCGATGTGACCCAGGATTCCATGTCGGCACCTCCTGCCCCTATGGAACATCAAGTCAAAACATCTCGTGTTGCTGAGATTGAACCTGTCAAGCACATTTCCTCTAAGGAGGAACAGGAGTGGGCAGATCTGCGGTTTGAAGAAGAGAGCAGGAGCAGGAGGAGGAGAAGAGAAGAGCGTAGACGAAGGTATGCGGTGGTGATGGGCTTTCCAGCATGTGGAGAAGATGAGGAGGAGAAGAACAGCCAGGACACACCAGGACTTCCTCTGGATCAGCAGGAGAGAATGAGAGAGATTGAGCAACATTGGTTGCAGGTGGAGAAGGCAGCTATCAGGGAGGAGAACAGGGTACCGCTCTACCCAGAGTGCCAGAGCAAGAGCACCGAGGAGCTGGAGAAGCTTCTAGAACAGTACCAGAAAAAGGTAGGAGTAGGGCTGGGCAATTAATCGAAACTGATGTTCAGAACAAGCTCTGTTATTACTTCACCAGTGTGTTTTCACGCAGTGCCCCTTAAAAACACACTCTTTCATTAGAAAAAATATCCCAGCATTAATAGTTGAGCACATTTTACAGTACAAACCTTGTTGAAACTACAAATAAACCAGAAACATAATTTTTCATTAGTCGTAATCTTGGCAAAAATATCCATTTACTATGATACTGATTTGTGGTCATATCGCTAGGCAAGAGGCCACTTTATTTGTGCTCTGTTTCTGGTTTTGGGTTGCTAAGAGTGACACCTTCTCAATTCTGAGCTTAGCATAAAACTATAATTGTTGTGAAGGTTTCAGTTGTGTAACTGCTTTTGCGTCTTTAATATCAGGTGGAGAATCTGACAATCCAGTTGAAAGTGTCATCTAATAAAGAACATTTGTTGGAATCGGATCACAGCTCTGATTTAACATGGCAGGCAAGTTTACATCTCATACAACATTCATACTCACATTGTTGTCATATACAGTAGGTTAAAATCCTGGGTGTGTGCAGGTCAGAGAATGATTTGGGATGAAATGTGGTGTACGACGCTGACCTGGGTGGTACTTTTCTTTGACACAGAATCCCCTAAATGATCTTCAAGTCCAAGAGGAACCTCAGAAGATCTTCCCAAATAAACAGAATTCAATGTCAACTCTTAACGACAAGTATCAAGAGACTAAAGAGCTTTTGCAGTTGGAGAATCTGAGAAGACAACAAATAAAAAGCCAATTGGGTCTCTGTCCGTCAGCAGAGCTTACCTCTGAGCTCATAAACGAACCTGAAATAAAAAGTGAAAGCAGTATGTTGAGTAGTGAGACACTTTTTGACAAACTCAGTGAGAACCTCGGATCATGGGTTTGGTGCCAGGGAAGCAGGGACTGGGAGGGGGAGCAGAACTGGACTGAAGTTAGTTTGCTTAGTGAAAGTGCTGTACTGGTGTCGGAGGAACATTTAGGGTCAGAACCAGCTGCAGTGAAGCATCTTGCTCAGGAAGCCCAATTCCTAGTCAGCCAAAGTGATGCCCTGCAACAACATAACCAAGAACTGCTGAACCAACTCGCCGAAGTAAACAGGGAGATAGACAGGCTTAAGGCTGAACTCTCCAGTCCTCCAAATGGTCTTCAGCCAGAATTGGTGCGTCTTGAAGTGGAATTGGTCAGGAACTCTGGACATCTCCTGGAGGCACAGACCCAGCTAGAAGAGATGAAGAATACCATGGAGGAACCTCAAAGAGCTTTGCATCAGAAGGAGACGATGCCAGAGTTTCTGTTCCAAGATATTAAGTACACGCTTAAGCCTTCAGAAGACGTGGATAGACTTTGTCATTGTGGACAGGTCCAAGCACATCTCTCAGAGCTGACCTGCAAGCAACTGCAGGCCAAGGATGCTCTGGATGGGGGAACAGAACTGCAGAATGATCTGAGGATGATGGAGAATGTGGAGGATTTTAGGATATCTGATATGTTGTCTAAGTGTCATGGATTGATGCATGGGAGAGATCAGCACCCTCCAGATGGAAAGAGATCACGGGAAGATTATGTGGTTGAAAAAAGGGTCATAATGAGGTCCAACGTGCTAACCATGTTGCTGGAGGTCATCAGTCATCTAAATGAAATGCAAGAAACTGAAAATACACATCTGAAACCTAGCCACTTAGAAATGCTACAGCAGGAGAAGAATATTTGGGAAAGCTTTGTGAACCACCTAAAAGTCGATCTTTCTCAAAGTAATGAGAGTGTCCAGCGTCTGCTGTGGGGTGCAGAGAGGAAACTGGAGGAGTATAACATGTGTCTTTCAGCACTGAGCCTTTTCATGCAGGCTAGTGGAGAGCCTCTGAGCAGAATTACAGGTAATATGGCACATAATCCAACTCAGGATTCTTTAAGCAAACTTGACATTCTGCAAAATCAGGATAGCAAAACTGAGGAACAGCAATCAGAAACAATTTCAATGAGTCTAGTTTGGAGGCACCTCAAAGGGCATGTGGAGAAGAAACGGACCCTGCTAGACCTTGTAGCATCAAAACTGGAGTCCTTTACCAGTGAAATCTCCTTGGCAGAAAGTCAGTGTGACAGTGACGTCTGGAATCAGATGTACAAATACGATATAGATCCCATTGTCCGCGCAGCTGTGGACATCCTTACCTCCTGTTTGGTGGAGAATGTTGATGCTAATCAGAAGAGAAAGTTGGACATTGCTGAGGCAGCCTGTATGGAATCAGTAAGCATTCAAACTGAAGGTCTTGATGAGATCCTGGAACATAGCAACATTGGAACCCAGGAGAACACTGAGGACGATGTGAAATCTGAGGTGGAGACTGTTAGCTCTCTGAGAGACCGGATAAAGGAGCTGGAGCAGCTGTTGTCAGAAGGCGCAGAGCGAGTTTCTTCTCTACAGCAGCAGCATGAGAAAGAGAAGGACAATCTCAAGATGAAAATAATGGTAAATAATACTATTATTTCTAATATGGCTGTGTAGAAACATTTCACTAACCAATCAAGCTTTAATTTAGACCTTAGTTCATGTATTTTGCTTGAGTCCACCATATAAAGGTGCCATTTCTGCAGGGAAGGTGCAGGGAATTTAGAAATACAAATAATAACTAAATGTATACAGATGCATTAAGCTACTGAGAAGACACCTCTATCTGCACTTGTAATGAGTAGTTTAACCTTTCAAACTGGGAATTAAATGCAAATTATTAGCCTCAAGGTCAAGCAACTTCGTAGATTTTGTTCTAAAGACTATTGGTGGAGCACTAGGAGCTGCATTGTACAATGAACAAATGTTTTTACAAGTAAAGCAACTCGCACCTGACTGCATCACTGATTATGATTGATCGGAATTAACATGGCACAATACCACTTTTTCATGTCCAATACTGATACAGATAGTGTAAATGTGGATATCTGCTGATACGATATAAATCTGGTTCGGTCTCTGAGAAAATAATGCTTTAAAAATGTCTGAATACATGACTGAGATGATTCTGTTCTGCTTAAGGAAATACATGACTTAAATCCTGTTTTCCTACCAAAACAATATAATAATTAAACACCCATATGTATATGCTAAATGATTATTAAAATAACATCTCAAACATGATTTCTTTAAACACAGTTGTGTCATTTAGTGACGCTCCCTAATCCTGCGGCGCTAAAAGCATCAGGAACACAGAGATTGTGAGTGAGAGCTGGTGTTGTTAAGGAAGTTAAACAGTATAATGGTGTGATGTGATTTTGGGCTTGTAGTGTGTTGTGTTGCTTGTTCTGCTCATTGTCATATCAATATGTAGGAATTAGTGTGAATGTTGAACAATAAACCAGCTTTACCGCAGCCACACTTCCCATGCAGAACCACTAGAGCGTGCACACATTTACAGATCGACTCCACAGATCGTCCCAATGCCACCGATACCCGATCCAGCAGTTTGAGTGGTTATCAGACCGATATCCCATCCACGTGTCAGATCGGTGCCACCTCTAATTGAAATGAATTTCCTTGCCATCACAGAACATTTTAGGAACGACAAGGTTCACGTACACCATCATAAAGCACCATGAGCCTTGTAATGTTTTTTGTGTGTTTAGGTAGTAGCCGGCCAGTAACAGAGTGTTGGTAACGTAACGGTTAGGGCATTAGGGCGTTCACCCCTTTATCAGAATAGAATTACCGGTTTGAGTCCAGGTATTCAAGAGCAAGGTACTGTCCCCAAGCACTGCTCCCCAGGCGCTGCCCATGTCAGCTGCTCCTTCACGGATGGGTCACATGCAGAGGTCATGGTGTGGTGCACTGTGTGCTGTGCTGTGGTGTGTTCACAATGACAAATGATAGCTTACTGTTACTTTCACTTTTTGTGTAGTGAGAAAAAGTCAACTTTTTTCCTCTACAATATATGGTATTTGTAGGAGACGTACGAACGGGTCTTTGCCATATTGAAGGTGTCTCATGAGAAGGCCACAGAAGACCTGCACCTCAAACACCAGCAAGAACTAGAGTTGCTAAAAGGGGAGAAAGAAAGACTTTTAGCTGAAGAGGCAGCCGCTACCTTCACCGGTGAGTCTCTCTCCATTTGGGCTTGCTGTATATAAATATATACCCAAAAGTGGATTTGTATGGAGTTGCTGACTTGGCTGCCTGCAGTGATTGAAGCCATGAAGAGAGTTCATCGCTTAGAGCTGGAGAAGATGTTGCAGAAGTCACATCGGGGATGGAGCTGTGCTGCTGATTCAGGACTTGTGGAGATTCTGAAAAATCACAGGTAAATACAAACAGGGAGTTTTAAAGGTGGCATAGAGAGTAATTGGAGTGCAATGTTAAATTATACATATAAACATTCATGGTATATACACATAGGACAGTTGACACAAAATGACAAAATGTAAAATTCTAAAAACAATTGGTATTGGTCATGTTTCTTCACACTACTTTTAAGTACTAATATGTCATTAGTTAAAAAGGTTGTAAAAAAGTGTATAAATGTGGACATTTCATCTAGGATTTTGAACTAATAATATATATAAGTAGTAGTATTATATAAATGTTGGAAAAAGATTATGACTCAACTTTTAAGTGTATATAATGCAGCAATATTTTACTGGTTTCAGTGTGCGTCTATTAGAGGAACGACAGTGTGTAAAAACATGCTTTATGAGAATTATTATTCTACATTATTTCTGTATATTAACACACTATATAGTGTATATCTAGTGTAAACTTTTAATTGCTACTGTGTATGTAAATGTATGTGTGTGTACATGTGTGGATGCATGTCAGTGAGGAGTTGGCATCAGTTCAGAGGGAGCTGGAGGTACTGTCTGAGCAGTACACTCAGAAGTGTGTGGAGATTTCCCACCTGGCCCAGGCTCTGCAGGCGGAGAGAAAAGCTCTACAGCAGTGCCAACAGCAGAACCTCGCCCTCAGCACACGCAACCAGGTCATTTGTCCTTCTGTCTTGTACATAATCTACAGGAGTAAAAAGGAAACTCTCATTTTGTGCTGGTGCAAGTGAAGTGACTGGGGTCAATATGAGTAGTTTCACAAAGTGTGTTCTTATATTATTTTAGATGCAGAAAGTGGGCTAAGGGCCAGTCCTGCTTGTGACTTTAGTGCAGCATGTCTAGATCACTTTTCACCTCTTCTATTCAATATTTGATGAGCCTTTTTTGTGTCCATGTTACAGGAACTGAATAATCACCTTGCTGAGGAGATCATCAGACTGTTGACTTTGGCAAAGGAGGATACTGTTCAGCTGCTTGGTGACAAGCAACAATATGAACTAAAGGTGACTATTTTCTTATAGTTCCGTCTGTATTTTCTTATAGATCAGTGTATGTTGCATTCATGTATCTTTTTACAGAGACGACTTCAGCCCCCGCCAGTGTGCACCAGTACTGAAGGTGCTTAGCGCTCTGAACGCTGATTTGTATTAAAAATATGCCAGTGCAAAAACTGTTTGGTGGATACAGGCTCTTGTCCTCTTTTGGTCTCCATAAACATCTCTAACAGCAGCACACCAGCTTTCCTAGTTTGTCTCCCACTTAAGTCCTGACCAAGGGCAATGCTGCTTAGCTTCAGATGCATTTCCTAGTCTGAACTGCAGTCCTTCTGACTGTTTACATAATTAAATTGTTGCACCTGAGGGTTTCTTCCTTATATACTTCCTTGTCTGTCGCGTCCAAATAGTAATACTGACATCGATCCGCCTTGATTTAGATATACAACCTTCATGAAACACCTGTACCCACAGCCGCTGTCCCTGGAGCAACTTGGGGTTAGCTCAGGGACACTATACGGTAGTGTTGGAGGTTGGACAGAGCTGGATTTGAACCTATAACCTCTTAGACTGCAGTCAAATATGCTGCCACTAGGCCACCACAACCCTACGTAGTAGTAATAACATGAAGAATCTCATCTTAAAAACTTAAAAGAATGAGAGGGCAAGCAAAAACGCAAGCATGTCTTTCTAACTATCATCAGTTTGTCTTTGTTTTTCAGATCATGTTACGAGTAAAAGAATCTGAAGTTGTTTGTCTGGAGCAGGAACTCGGCACATTGAAAAATGAACTGCATACAGCCCTCTTTGTAAGAGTGATGAAGAACTGTGCTGAAGTTAGAGCAAAAAACAGATCACGTATTAAATGGCGGCTGAATCTTCAAATGCTGTGTTTTCTGTGTTTCAGGATCAAAAGCTTGCTGAAGAGAGATATAAAGAAACTCAGCAAGATCTCAGCTTGGTGAAGGAGGAGGCAGAAAGGCAGATTGTGGAACTCCGAGAGCATCTGAGGCTTGTTTATGAGGCTTTGACAGAGTGTATGGAGCAAAGGGCTCCCAGTGCTTTCCCCGTCCCTACCCTGGGCTTGTTAAATAGCTGACATATGCAGTGTTACCTAACAGCTCAGTTGAAGAGTAGAAGTATTTTTAAAACATTTGTTTTCTTCAAGAACTTATTTATATTAAGACACCTCTACAAGTAAATTACACAATATTCCAGAGCAAATGTGTGTTAGGTTGTACATATTTTACACTTTTGTTATCACAGAGTGACTAAATTGACCTAGAGGTATTTATTGTTGTGTTTTCTTTTGTGCAAAGCTTTGTCAAAGATTATGGGCAAAGAAATGTAATTGTAGGCAAAGGACTGTAAGATATATTCTTATATGTATAATATATTGCAATATTTTAAATAGCAAAAAGTTATTTCCATTTGAATTGTTAGTCTGGAGATGTCTGTCGGTCTTAAATGCTTCACAGTGGTTTTATAACATACCTTTCATATTTACTTTTGCATGTATTTGGTGTATTACAGACTTTACACGTTTTAACTACTGTGGTGATAATTGGGAATATTCAGGCCAACAAGGACTGGGATAAATGTGTCTTTTGTGCTTTGATAAGACATGTTTGATTAAAAAGAGGTTTTCGATAAAAACTGCACTGTATTGATTATTTCCATCTGTGTAGCTTTAGTTACATTTTAGACATTTACGTTATTACACATTTGTGAAAGTGAGTGATTATTTGTCATTGTGAACACAGCACAGCACACAGTGCACCACAACGAAATTTGACCTCTGCATTTAGCCCATCCGTGAGGGAGCAGTGGGCAGCTAACAAGCGCCCAGGGGGCAGTGTCTTGGGGACGGGATCTTGCTCATGAGTACCTCAGTGGTAACTTTACTGGCCCTGGATTCGAACCTGCAACCTGATCACGGGGCGAACACCCATACCGTTATGACACCAACTGCCCCATTTGAAATATGTTGCTGTTGAATAAATATTTCAGAGGAAAACTAATTATTATTTAAACCCGTAATTGTCTTTGGGAAACTTAAGAAAATCTTACTTCAAATTTGCTTAGTGTTTAAGTAGTGTAATACATTTCAAAAGATTTTTTCTGTGCTAAACTTCATTTTGCCGGCATCTATGCCTTTTTGCATTCCATTATGGTTTTGTTTGTGCTTCAGGATCGCATTATACAGAAATATATAGTGGTGTAGCGTAGCGATGAGACAGTACACTAGGGTTTCAGAGAAGAACATATGACATTCAGTACCGCCCCTTGTCCTGGTAAATAGTTATGAAGTTGAAGTATTCCAATTTGACTACATGGTGGTCAGTGTAAAGGTCAGCTAAATTGTAGAATACATCAGTACTTCAACATCCTAAAATGGCCACAGAATGGCCTGTAGGTCTAGTAACAAATGCCATGTTGTTGTCTGCAACATTATTAATTGAAGTGAGTGATTATTTGTCATTGTGAACACAGCACAGCACACAGAGCACCACAACGAAAGGTGACCCCTGCATTTGACCCATCTGTGAAGGACCTTTACCAGTCTGAGAATTGAACCGGCAACCTTCCGATCAATGAGGCCAACTCCCCACCTGTGACGCTACAAATATTAAACCCACTGAACAAACAGAAATCCAAGGTTACAGCATGAGTGAATTTCAGCGCATTGATGAGACATTTCTTTTATCTGTTAACAGCCTAAATGCAGCTCTCTTTTAGCTTCTTGTTCAGGTAAAAAGTCAATCCATATTGTACCTCGCCTTTAACGTTGTCATCCAGGGTTTTGTCCACAAGGGGGATTTTGTATTTATTCATTAAACTGCTCATATTTTGACAAGAGGTTTTCAACTGGTCCTGTCTCAGGGACCACCATTTACACCAAGTGTGTGGGTTATTTCAAAATCTATATATTTTTCATAAAGATACCCAAAGGTCTGGAAAGTAAATGAAATATTCTGAAAGCATTCTTTGTTTACAGCATTTTTTCACACCTGCCTAAAACTTTTGCACAGTACTGTACATATATATATATATATATAATATATATATATATATATATAATATATATATATATATATACATACATACATACACGTATATAAAAATATATATCTTTTAGCAGTGATTTTAGTAGTGAAACTGGACATATTACTGACCATCTGCATCGCCGCCGCGGACCACCTTATAAAAACTCCTATAGTGTAAGATAAACAACCTTTATCATTTCTCCATTTTAACTCATTCTAACTCTCTTATTCCTCTCATATTGGCTTTTTTTTTTAGCACACTGCCATCACACAGTTCCTTCACTAATTACCCGCTCGACTTTACTAATTACTCAAAGTCAAATAATACACACAATAAGCTGTATGAAAATAGAATATAAAATATAAACTGGAAGTACTCCACACCAGCAGGAGGCACTGTAGCCCAGCGCTAAAGCGAACACGCAGCGTTCACGCAGCCGAACGACAGACACGACGCACCTCTGGGCAACAAGCGTCGAATATGCGGAGCGAGCCTTCCTTTATTCTTATTATTAACGGATTCTGCCGCTAGTGGATTCCGTCACACGGTTCCACACGTCACAGAGTCCAAGAGTAAAGGGATAAATCGTCGTAGCCCTGCTGCACGTCAGGATCCACTCGGCTGGCGTGTTTAAACCTGTAGCATAGCGCTCTCAACTCCGAAAGTTTGAGGATGAACGTCGCTAAAAGCGGCTACCGCGTCTTCTCCGCCAACTCCACCTCCGCCTGCACCGAGCTCGCTAAGAAGATTACCGAGTACGGCTCCTTCCCACGACACACGCTTTTAAAACCAGTTTGCCATCATTGTTAACGTGTCAGTAGCGTGAAGTTGTAACAGCTAGCTGGCTAAATGGACTGGGTGCTAACCTGCTGTGTGTCCGGCTCAGGCAGCTTTTACCCGAACTGACGCCTTACAGACTGTGTAACGTTATCGTCTTGTGTTACTCACTGTTCACTAGGTTCCTGACGCCTCCCTGTCGTACAGTTACTGCCGATTGTTTGAGTTGAATACTGAAGTGTATGAATACTGAAGTGTATGAATACTGAAGTGTATGAATACTGAAGTGTTGTAATGGCCAGCAGGATCGGGCTTGTCTGTTTAACCCGTGACAGCGGTGAAAATGCGTCTTCAGCGGGGTTTGTTAGCATTTTAGCCCTCCAGAGACCCCACAGCTTGGTACTGGAAAACATGACACGGCAAAATATATAGTTTATCAGCATAACAGAGAAACATAACGAATTAAAAACGCCTTACCGAATGACTTTTAGCGTGTTTTGTGATAATAACAATGGTAATAATAATAATAATAATAATAACCCGACCTCATGCTGTGTTCTATATAAACATTAAGAGTCAAAAGTCTCTCTGTATATATGTGTGTATATATCGGTGAACTCTATAAATAACTATCATACTGTGTCCTTAAATGCATGTACTCACTCAAATATGTCAGTTTAATATTTCCATATTCCTCTGTCTGTAGTAGTACCTCGCATATATTATTATTAAGACAATATATTATTTACATTTAAAAGTAGTTTTACTTTTTAATGCATTGGCACAAACTTCTCTTGTAGATTGTTCATAGGAAATGAATTTACTCCCAAGTAGCAAATAAGATATGGCATGGCCTGTTTGATTGATTTTTCTGTTTTGAAACGTGTCATGTTTTCTTGTTGCTTTTGGTATTAAATAGTTTGCACAGAGTGACTTGACTGCAAAAAAGCAAACCATCCCCATTCTCTGTGTTTAGTAAATGTAAATTATGTAAACATGGTGCAACAGTCATTTGATAACGTTAACTTCTTAGAATGATATCTGTTGAAGAATAGTAAATTCATTTATAGGTATTTTTGTTTACAAAGAGCTCTGTCTTGTTTAAAGAATTATTTTCGGACTTAACGTGAATTAAGTGTCAGTCCCTCAACACCCAGAATGACCATCATTTTAATCACCTGTCTGTACGCAGTGTATGTATTTGTCCGGAGCTTACTGAATTCACCCTGACCCCCCTTTCCTTTTTGTCTTTAGGCGGCTTGGGGTGGAGTTGGGGAAGTCTGTTGTTTACCAGGAGGCTAACCGAGGTGAAATAAATCTCTTTTTATTTCTTGTAGACGTATTGCTCTTGGCAATATTTTTTGTTGATTTCAGCTGTGATATTACATAAGTCAGATTTTATCTTCCTTTTGTGTCCTGTACCTCATCTTATGGAAACGCGGTTAAGCTCATGTGTATTCTCTTTTTTTTATCCCTTTTCCCCATAACAGAAACCAGAGTAGATGTCAAAGAATCTGTCAGAGGTCAAACAATTTTTATCATCCAAACCATTCCGAGGTACGAAGAACTTTGCACATGAGTAGACAGACATGTATTTCATAAAATCAACAAAATTAAGAGCATGATGTGTTTTCAAAACTGTCAAACTGCAGTTATTTGCTGAATGGTACTGTGTAGATTTTTGAAGTGGATTTAAAGTGTAATGACATTGTGCTGTCACAGCTTTGACACTGTTTGCATGTCTTTGACATGGATATTTATGGTGTGTGTGTATGTACTGTATGTGTGTCGTTCATGCATTTGCCAGAGATGTGAACACTGCTATCATGGAGCTGCTAGTCATGGCCTATGCACTCAAGACGTCCTGTGCTAAAAACATTATTGGAGTGATTCCATACTTCCCCTACAGTAAGCAGTGCAAAATGAGGAAGAGGGGATCCATAGTGTGTAAACTGCTGGCCTCCATGCTAGCCAAAGCAGGTATTTTGTTATTGTTATTACCTTTAATTTAATTAAGCATTGAATGGGGATTTGGGGTGCGTCAGTATTTATAAAAATGTGGACATACTTTATAATGTTATTTCTGGCGTTAATGAGGGTGTATTAAATGTGTGTATATCTGAATATTTAAAATCATATTTAATAGGGTTTTATTTGTTTATTTGGTCCATATTATTGACTCTGGCCTTCTAGTTGTGTTGTGGTTTTAGTCACTGACAAAGCCTTGCGTATTACAGTCAGGTAGTTGGTAGCGTAGCAGTTAGAGACGTGGCCCAGTGATCGGAGGGTCTCTGGTTCATGTCCCAGACCTGTGCTGCCCATGTCAGCTGCCCGCTGCTTCTTCACAGTGGTTACATTTTGCTATGGTGCTGTGCTGTGTCACAATGACAAATAATCACTCACTTAAACATTCAATCAGGCTTGACGCACATCATCACTATGGACCTGCATCAGAAAGAGATCCAGGGCTTCTTCAGTTTTCCTGTGGACAACCTACGTGCCTCCCCATTCCTGCTGCAGTACATTCAAGAAGAGGTTTGTAAGACTGGGGTTTTGAGGTAAAGACTGGTGTTTGGTGGTGGTGCTTTAGTGCTTAGGCTTAGAGAGACAAGACCACCACCTCTGCACCAAGATGTCATAGGTTCAGATCTTACCTCCACACAACCATCACTCGATCCCTGGGCAAGACCGTTAACCCCAAATCGCTCTCCTGAATGCCATGAATGTCAATGTGTTTGGTATTCTGATTAAACCTGGAAAGTTCTGAGAACATAATTGTTGATGAACGTAAAGTTAGAATAAGTTAGATAAGAAGGTGTCAAGTTGAAACAGCAACCAACCAACCAACGCTGTGTTGCAATTATGTTACCATTGGGCCTTGAGCATTCACAATACATTTCTGGCACAAGGAACGATGGTGTTCAACGGCAAAAGTAATGCTGTGCTTGTTTCCACTATATGACCCTCCAGAGCTGTGCTGCTAACAGGCATTTGCAAATTCTGTGTGGTGTAGCGTGTAGTCAAACTTCTGTACAGCTTCTGTGTCTGATTGCAATTAGTCAACAGTAATGACACAATCTGTCACTGCTCCATCTTGGTGCGTTATGCAAGTGAAACTGGAAGTAAAATCTGTTAACTGCTGATGTCGAGCTAATATCAAAGAAACACCTTCCAGTGTCAGAATGCAGAAATATGTGCTGCTGTCACCTAATAAAACACTAATCAAATCAATACACAGATGATTGTATTTAAAAATATTTGAGCTATAATGAGCCTGTATGAGGATGGATAGTCTAAACTGGAGAGAAAACACCACCAGCTCTAGTTTGAAGGATGGGACCAGTTTTAGGAATGTGTTTGAACTTTTTTAAAGTCTTTATATTGAGGCTGTTCTGTAACTTCTTTTAATGTGTTCTGCTGGTTTCCTACAGGTCCCCGATTACAGAAATGCCATCATTGTGGCCAAGTCTCCCTCTGCTGCAAAAAGGTGACCGTGCCATGGCAATGCCTCCCACACATTTTGTATACACCCTTGTGACCCTTAGTGCCACTTGTCTGTTGAGTTGATATTAGGGCTGGGAGATAAAACCTCAAATCAGTATCACGATTAGTTGGACATTTTACCACGATTACGACTGCTTTTGCGTTTGTTTTTGTCTTCATGGTTCATTGAAAAGGTTTGAGCTGTACTTACACTAAGCTGTTTGAGCTGGGCTCTTAAGAGGGGATATCTTTGTGATTTTAAAATAACTGAAGGAGACACGGATATATTAGCAGAATGGATGCGTCGTATGACAACAGATGACGGTTTGATTTTAAGGGGTAGAGTACACACTGGGGAAAATATACATTTTACATTTACAGCATTTAGCAGACGCTCTTATCCAGAGCAACTTACATTTCCTAATTTCGGAGACAGTTTCCCTGAGAGCAACTTAGGGTTAAGGGTCTTGCTCAGGGACCCAGTGTTGGTAATGCCAGAGGTCAGATTCGAACCCACAACCTCTTGGTCCCAAGGCGAGTGTCCTACCACTAGGCCACCAACACCCCTGTATATAAGCAGAATTGTCATGGGCAAGATTGCGTTGATCAGTGGATCTGAGTCTCACTTTTGATTCATGTTTGATGTAGTGCTCCATCCTGCTTGATATTAACTGAAGGTTGTTACCCTCCCAGTGACTCCTCTTATTCTGTCCATTTCACCACATCAGGGCTCAGTCCTACGCAGAGCGCCTGCGTCTCGGCCTGGCCGTAATTCACGGGGAGGCCCAGTGCTCGGAATCGGACATGGCAGACGGGCGACACTCTCCCCCCTGCGTCCGCAACACCAGCGGTCACCCCGGCCTGGAACTGCCATGTAAGACCGACTCCTGTTCTTTGCTCGTGATCCCAGAATGTTACGCAAAAGTTAGAGTTCAGCCTCGTATTGGTGTACGTATTACTTATCCTCAGAGTTGAGGTCAGCTACAGGGTGGTTTGGCTAGAAGTAGAGTCTGCAATACTAAAAACTTATCTGCGGGGTAAAAGCACAATATGCCACTTGCTGCTTTGCATTGCATGTATTATATTATGAGGGAGCTTAAATATCAGAATTATTTTTGTTAGAATTATCGTTGTCCTGTTTGATTTATGAGAATATTAGAAAAAAGGGCATTAATCAAACAATTCAAGCTATATTTTAAGGATGCACGATAACGGAACTATTGACCGATGCTGATATCTGATATTTTCATGCTGGTGAATGTTCCACTGTGTCCTCAGAATTTTCACACCCAAATAACGCCATGACTTTTGACATCCTAACACGGCTGATTTTGATATGATTCCGATATTATCGTGCATCTCTGTTATATTTTATTCCAAAGCTACATTTATTCTGAAAGACGTGCAGGTTTCTGCCTCACTTTTATTCTGGTATTATCTGACAGACTTTTGCTCCAGTTGATTTTCATTTGTATTTTTGTGTGTCTCATGGACTTTGACAATCCTCACGATTTTGAAATCCTGAAACTGTGTTTAAGTGCAAAGGTGAACTTGACTCTTTAGTTATTAGTCATCAGACTTCAGACATCACTCCAGTCTAACTGTAGTGTTGAGCTATAAGAGTTGCTTCCTTCTTTAGAATGCCATATTAGTTATAGATATATTCTTATATGCTTCTGAAACTAGAATTGCACACAAATGTCACAGGAGGGCGTATTGTTGTTGTGAGATATGAGAAGAATGCATCACATATTTTTATATATCTCTATTAGGGTTGCACAATATGGCAGTTATCAGCCGATGCCGATCAATGAGGAAGGCGAGCGCATACAGACGAGATGTTGCTCGTATAAAGTTAACACCATAGTTCTTACATTTCTAACACAGTGCCAGGTCAAGTGAGCGTGAAAGTGGAGTCAAGCACCTCGACCGTAGTGCACAACATTTTAAGAAAAAGTCGCTTCCCGTCCTATGTAGTGTACCATGTCAAACAGGGCGCATGTGTGCACTACCTAGTGTAGAGAGCCGTTATTCTACAACCCCGACTACTTCCTGTGATGCATACTACCACGTAGAAACGTATGATAACAGTGGCTTACCTACCATACTATTAAGTGGAGTAGTATGCGGTTCAGGACACAGCCCTTGTACGAGCTCACATTCGCTAAGTGAGGCAAACACACCGTTTACTTTGAGCTCACATGCAGGCAGAGTTGAGCGTAAAGACGAGATTTTGCTGGTGAACGTTCCACTGTGTGCTCCGAATTTTGACACAAAATCACGCCATACATTTTAAGACGGAAGGCGCGGGCCGCATAAAATCCCACCTCGGACATGCCTGACACAAGCGCTACCTTTCCCACGTGCAATAAATGTGTCATCAAATATTGACTGGAAATAACGGGCAAATCTAAGCACTGGTCCGATGCTGATAACTTAAAAAAGCAGTTATCGGTGGATTCCGATTCGATTCCGATATTATCAGGCGTCTCTAATCTGTATGGTAATTTTGCACATAAAATGCACAGTAAAATGATGCACATATCACCTTCAAATTCTACAAATGAAATTACAGGACAGTGTAAGTTTTTAATCGTGATCAGATGATCTGGTTTCTAAGTGAACACTGAGGATTGTTGAAGTCCCGCCCTCATCTTTGTGTTATTACCAGTTGTTGTGTATGTGGATGTTGTTTAACGTGGTGTTTATTTGTTGGTAATAGGCAAGCAACAAGCTCCGTTCCCAGGCATAGAGCTCCCAAGTACGATGGTTAACTCTCTTTTCTTCCGATCACAGCAGTGACCACTCTAAAAATGGTTCCTTTATGCGTGCATGCAGTGCTCGAGGCCTTTCAGTACCTGCAGAAGAAAGCATTCTGAGCTTCTTGGGCTGTTTAGTCAAACGCTACACAGTCGTCCTCTTCTTACCTACTTTCTTACCTTCCTCGTGAAATCTTTGTGCTGATACCCACTTAATCCTTACTAAAATATTACTGTAAGAGACCAAATTCACTCTTCGTTCACCCAGGCAGTGAATGTATAGATAAAGTCACGGTGAACATCAGAGTGCTTTTGTAAGCAGGACTGGGAAGCCTCAGATGAAGTGCTTCTTTTCTCAGTACAATGTATTCGCCATCCTTTCAAACAATCGGAACCATTGAAACCTCCGTCATAAAAAGAAAAGATTTGTACGTGCATTGTGGTTTTGATCAGAGCCCATCTTGCCAGTCAACATCATGCCTGCTTGTGTAGAATTCAGTAGAGTAGGCTGTAGTGCAGTCATCCCGTAGCCGCTCGTGGCCAAGGCCTGTGGAGGGTCTTGGAAACACATGACCTTGAAGAAATAGTGGAAAGAATGTACAGAAAACACTCAGTGTGGAACGGTCAAAATAGGTTGAAGCTGAGAATTGATGGTACCTGTAAATAATATACGCTGGCTTCTTATGTCACAGATTTTTGTGGAAAATCCATTTGCCGGTATTAAAAGAATGCTATAAGTCAGTCCAGCTGGGTCGTTATACTGTGTTTTAAGCCGTTGCATTGGGTTGGGCAGTATGTTTTAAAATACGCTAACGGTCCCCTGATGCTTCAAAATAATACTGAGTGATTTACTGGCACAGTAACTATGCCAATATTAGTGAGTTAGTGATTATTTGTCACTGTGAACGCACCACAGCGCAGCACAACGCACCAAAGCCAAACGTGACCTCTGCATTTGACCCATTTGTGAAGGAGCAGTGGACATCCTGCTCATCAGTACCTCAGTGGTACCTTAACCGGCCCAAGATTCATTTACCGACCTTCCGACTACGGGGCGAACTTCCTAACCGTTACACCACTAACTGCCTAGTCCACTGAGGGGCTAAAACCCTGTGTTGGTGACCATAAGATTGTGAGTTCCAGGAGAGGCTACAAAAAGAGTTGTGTCCCAGACCAAGACCCTTAACCCCAATTTCCTCAAAGAGCCCCCCTCGTTAGGAACTGCAAGACACTTTGGATAAAGGCATTTACCAAAATAACGTCACTGTAATATTTGAAATGAAAACCAATACAGTATCTGAAATGAGCCAGAAAACTCTTTTACTTTCTCTTATGAAATTAGAACAGTATATCCTGCTGGCGTCGACTTTTCCCCATCTACAATTAATGCCTCATCAAATATCGCCTTGACACATCAGGCAAATCTAGGTATCGTCCCGATGCTGGTGACTTAAGAAAAAGCGATTATTAGTTGATTCAGATATTTTTGGAAACCCCTAACAGATTCCATTATCTTCGTTAAGCAAGCAAAAGCAAAAAGGAGCTCATTAAATCTAGATCTCATGACAAACAATACTGCAGCTGTACTGCCCAACCCAACGTCTAAACACAGACGCCTTCCTCTTGTACTGAGTGGACTGGACGCAGGGGTTAAATCAAGTCCTTTACTCAGCTCAGCTGGACTGGTGGAAGGGTTTAGTTTGCTTTGGGAATGTGAGAGTAGCATGTAGATGGCAGGTGAAAAGGCATGTGTTGAAGGCATGTTGACCTTGTTCTGCCCCTCAGAACCTGCAGTCTGCCCCTGTGTGTTAAACCGTGTGTGTGTGTGTGTGTGTGTGAGCGTCTGCCGGGTGTGTGTTCCCATGCCTTTTCCTGCGACTGGAGACCGGTGTGTTGAATGAGAATGGCCCTGCAACGATCATGACCCCCCCTCCCCCCTCCCCCAAGTTGCAGTCCAGCCCTCCTTCAAGTCAGTGTTGCTGGAGCAGATAGGTTTGTGTGCATTCCTCCGCAGTGGAAGCTTCCTTCATGATTGGGTATGTTGGGCCAAAACAAAAGAAAGTGAGCGGCATCGTTTTGATTTCTGCATGGCATGTTCTGCGGTGAGTTTGCCGGTCCAAACTTCAGCTGAGTTGTAGGTGGGGTAAAATGGGAAACCGTCACAGAAGCCAAAACCTGAGCCCAGGCACAGCACCAAAAGCTGGCTTGCATCGCTCCTCTGATCACTTAGTGGTCATTTCGGGATTAATTTGGCGAGGTTTTGCATTAGTTTAAAGGACATTTAGGCTGATAATATCGACACGCACTCGAGCCCATCTTACCCAATCTACACTGACGATGGAATCTGATTGGTTTAATGGCGTCCCTGCTCAGGACCCGCTGTGCTGCCTGTGTGACTCACTCTGCTGGAATTTCTCTTTATAGTAATGATGGCCAAGGAGAAGCCCCCCATTACGGTGGTGGGAGATGTTGGAGGACGCATCGCCATTATTATTGTAAGGACGCTTGGGTATGATGTAAATGTGAATGGGAAGATCAGTGAAGTGTGTGTAGGATGTAAACATTAATGGCTGCGTTTTAAAGGAGATTTTATTGTAAGAGTTTAAAAGATTTTTGCATCGATCGTAACGAGAGCTGTGCGATATGACAAAATATATTAAATGATGAAATGAAAGTGTCTTTCATCTCGTATTACACTATGTTGTTTATTTGGTGGTGTCGCACTGTTTTCAGCAGTATTTATTCATGGTTTGGATGAGAGGTTACAGTAGTTGCCACGGCAGCATGTGGTGTTATATTAATTCTGAGGACACAGTGGAGTTTTCACAAGCAAAATCTTCTGTCTGTCTGATAATGGTGTACCACTGCACCGACGCAGGATCGTCCTGCTCGTCCATGTGATTAATTAACTGTGGTGTTCACATGAGCGTATGCGCTAGTGTTTCAGGATTTAGCGTGGGAAAGTTCCACTGAATTAACAAAAAATGTACTATATTGTGATATATCGTTATCAGGTTATTAGATTTTGCTCATATCGCACAGCCCTAATTGTAGCATGCCCAGCTGCACGTCTAGAAAATATAAATGAGTTTTTTGCTTTACATTGGCCAGCGTTCCTATTTAACTTCCTGAATTTCCTCTATTTGCTTAACGTCATTTAAACTGTTTTATATTATACTTCATGTATAACTTAGCTGTGTAGCCATGTGGTTATTGTTTTCGTCTTTTAACCTTTATAATATACATATACGTGTAGCAGGGTTAGGGTCAATGGGGTCACACTCCATCGGACTGCAGAAAACAGCCAGACTTACTGTCACTTGTGTTTCTCTTTAGGACGATATCATAGACGACGTGGAGGACTTTGTAGCAGCAGCGGAGATCCTGAAAGAACGAGGGGCCTACAAGATCTACATCATGGCCACGCACGGGCTGCTGTCTGCCGACGCTCCTCGCCTCATCGAGGAGTCTGCCATAGACGAGGTGAGTCTCTCGTGCGATGCCGAGTACTGAGCTGACTGATAGCAGAGCACGAGATTACTCACAAATAATTTCACTTACAGAGGAATCAGTGTAATGTCCTGTAAGTTGAACGGTATGTGTGTGGGTTCTGTTGGAGTTATTAATAAATATGGTAAATTGCGTTTGTCGTGGTTAAAAGGTTGAATGTCTCACTTGGAGGAAGTGACTGTGGCAGCCCGCGTCAGCCAACACCAAGCAACTTTGTAAAAGAAAATGAAACATTCCTTTGCACGCTGGAATAAGCTCCCAAATCAGGACTAAAACACTACGCCTCTACTCAGGCACACGAGTCGGGACTTACGGCATAACGACAACATATACACTTTAAATAAATAAAAACTGAACTGCAATAAAAATTCAAATTCATCAGGAGTCTGCAGCATAAAAGAGTAAATATTCTGCAAATCCAGCTTCTTGAGTCGGTATCTAGAGTTACACACATGAAGGAAGCAGTCCTAAAACGTGGACAAATTGGTGTATAATATTCCAACATTCTCATGTTGTTTAAATCATTCTTACACTGTGCTTATACACTAAACACCAGATTATTCATGAGTTACAGCGAGTGATTGCTAGGACAGTTATGTGGAGAAATTTAAGGCTGGTTTCCAGAGCATGGATTAAGTTTAGTCTTGGACTAAGTTGCAATAATGATGGAGATTCATCATTGAAGCTAGTCTAGGGTTAGGGTTAATCAATAACTGTGAAACAAGCCTTTAGAGCCTGTTTCCTAGTTTATGATATTTTAAATAAATAAAACGGCATAAAATCAGGCATTTTCTCTCAGTTACGTAAAACTACAGGCGAATTTGCGCACTTTTGGTGTTCCATATGAGCAGTTTGGAGTGCGTGTGTAGTTGAGCACACACAGACGTGAGGTTTTTCTTGGGAAAGTTCTACTAAATTTACAGTGAATGTACTCTATTCTGATACACATAGTTGTTGGGATATGAGATCATATCACGCAGCCCTGCTCTTAATGTTTATCAGATGCTAGTTAATGTGTAGATCTGTTTACTACCTGCAGCACAAAGCAAACCCACAGCAGCTGCTGAAAAGACCTGGGGATTTAAGGTGCAGTTTGTTCTTGAGCAAAATGTCAGCTTTTAGTTTTTTCTCTGTAGGAGCTGGTTTTAAAGCCGTCCTTGTGCAGAGATGATGTTTTGAAATGAAGAAGTTCTCACGCGTAGGAAAAAGATAGCGGGAGATTTTAAGAGACCACTGTGATTTTAATAATTGCTCATTGTTTTGTAGGAAAGTAAAACGTTTAAAGTAAATTCCAGTGAAGTTTGTTAGCAAAAGCCTTGTATTTGTGTGTCTGAAGGATGTTCTTATCTACCAGTGTGTTAAATTTACATAAAATCTTGCTCAACTACTCAACTACTTATTAAAATTAAAATCTGCTCTGCCCTCCCAGGTGGTGGTGACCAACACCGTCCCCCACGAGGTCCAGAAGCTGCAGTGTCCAAAGATCAAGACGGTGGACGTCAGCATGATCCTGGCCGAAGCCATCCGCCGCATCCACAACGGCGAGTCCATGGCCTACCTGTTCCGCAACATCACCGTGGACGATTAGTCGGTCAGCGCAGGTGGAGTCGTGGAGGTGCTTCCTCCTCTTCAGCACGTTAGGAGTGCCAAGTATTCAACAACACGTCTATGTTAAGCAGTCAGACTTTATTTATCCAGTGTAGAAGTGCTTAAGAGGGGGTCTGTGAGATTATTAGAAGTTTCCTTAGTTACAAAGTCCATATTTTGGAAGAGAAGTCCACCTTAGCCTCCCCTCGCTCTCTTCCTCAGCCGCCAGACGTTTTCCTGCAGCTCACGCCGACTGCAGCAGTGCCTCGTATATACAGGAGGTTTGAATGTTAGTTCATTTGCACTTTGACGTCTGTTGGTTGTGTGTTTATATTGCGTCCGTTAAGTTATGCACTGCCTGCGTTTCCTACACCGTATTTGCTTGCTTGAATGTTTTACCGAATGAAGGCGTTTAGTTCGACTGTTCGTGTGACGAGAAGGACCCACGTGTGCTGCGTGCAAGTTCAATAATCTGCCTGTGGTTTTTATCTCCTGACGTGTAGAAAATCGGAGCTCGGAAAGCCCAACGTTATCAAACATGACTCAGTCTTGCATGTTTGGGTTATTAAAAAGTAATCCTAGCATGCAGATTTCTAATCATTAAAGGCTTCTTAACCCTAGAATCAGTCATTTAAATGAACTTCATGACGTCTAAAAAAAGGGGTAAAACTCCATGGGGGGCATTTTTTACTCATTCCAGGTCAAGTGTTTTCACATCCTGATCCTGATCCTTCCTTGTGCCAGCCGTCACATGACAGCTCAGTTCTGACCAGACTTCCTGGGTGCGTTTTGGTTTTTCACCACGTCTCACCTGTCACTTCCGCTTCCCGTTAACCAACTCCGCTCCATCGTACTGTGATGGCAGATGGCATTTAGCCAGGCTGTGGTTGCTGTGGCGACCGTGCTCAGCCTGTGCGTTTAGATTATTAATGTTGTTATTATAATTATTATTATTATTCCTCTCCCAGCGGTGCAGACGTAGGCTGCGTTCCATTGAGTGAAGGCAGCATTTGACGATGTGAAGTTAAATAAGTCACTGCTGTTAATTTGCAACCATATTTTTGTAAATAAAAAGCAATTTCACAACGGTGTTTGTATTCCATTGTCTCTTTATTGAAATTCGTATGATTTATTTTCGACTCTTATTCTAGTACACCAGCTGTAAACATTTCTTGACAGAATATAGCAGAGAATCTCGACTCCAAAGCATCAGGCCACTCAACCACGATAACACCACTAGAGCAGGTGATGATTAGACGCTGGTCAGTTTCTTCCTCAAGCATTAGAACATGAACCTGGTCTGGCTCCAGAACTTGACCATTAAAGCTTCCTCCAAAACCCTGTTTGTGTTTGACACTGATCCCATTCATTAAATTGTTGTCTGAACAACACTAGAAGCCAGAATTTGTCAAAGGTGGCAACTAAACCCAGACCAAAGCTTTTTACTACGTAGTACATGATCCATTCATTATAGTCATTCATCACTTGCTTTGGTCAGAGACCCTTTACTTGCTCAGAACTCCTCAGAGTAATGTGATGGACACTGAGGAGCTTAGACCAAGTCCAGGGGCAAAGACTGCAAACCCCTCCAGGACCTCGCCTCCCTCCCTGTTGTCTGAGACGGTGAGCGTGAGCTCCGCTTTTCTGGAGGATGAATGTTCCACGGCTTTAACAATGCAAATCAAATCATTCTCACACCCGTTCTAGTCACAGAGTTATCTGATGATAAAGCAGCATGAGCAGGGCCGGTCTCAACAACTACAAACTTTTATTACGGTGCCCTTAATATTACTACCTTCATACTGTTAAAATGTTTTTAAGAATAAAGAGAATTTTATTACTCCTGCATATCAAATTTCCCCCCATGTGAGACCACTCACCTCTCTTTGCTGAAAGCTCAAAGCACGTCAGGCGTCGTGGCGCGCGTTTCCGAACCAAGTGGACAGTACAAGGCACCTGTGTGTTTTAACTGGACTTTTAAGAGGAACTAAAGCTGTGACAGTCATGTCACTTCCCTCTTTCACCTCCGTGAAACAATACACCTTGTCTCGAAAGAGGAAATGCGTGTGTGTGTGTGTGTGTGTGTTCTCTTTGTGTGGCATATGTGCCTCTCGCATTTGACTATGGATATAATTGGTCAGTCAGAAGGCTTGTGGATCTCATACACAGCAGATGCACGATGAAAATGAAGGAAATCGGCCTTTTCTCAACTTTATAAAATCCCTGGAGTTGTTACTAGGGAAACAGGATTCATTAAGCATCTGTTTATGTATTGATATGCTCCAAATTTAATGTGCTCATATGATGAGATTGTGTAATGGATTTGTTTTGCCCAAAGCAGTGGAATATATATATAATATGTTAAAGTTTAAAAACTTTCCCACTGACATTTGGAAAAGAGAAACCCACCCCAGCTCACGTCCTCATTCAAAAGGCCATTCCGTGTAAGGAGCATTAGGAACTAACTGACGGCACAGAAGAACAGCAGAAGAGAAAGCAGACATTTGCTTAACAAAGCGTGAGCTTCACTGTCCTTTTATTTCTGCTTTGAATAGTGTGTACGGTCACGCGCTCGTGCAGACACAGTCAGGTGGGAGTCCGGCTGTATCTGCACCAGGGGGCAGTAGAAAGCTGCAGCTGGAGTGTGTGAGACTATTCAACATTTATTTAAGGAACCAGAAATGACATTCATGATCTTTACTCCCTTCATTATGCATCAAAAATAAATATGGATAAAACTGACCCAGATCAAGCCTTTTCAAGTGCGCGACGGATTCTAATAAACTCTTTTTGATTCTTTATTTTGCTCCTGAATTTAACAAATGTGACTGCGGCTTGAAGTGTAAGATTGTGACTGGTGTGGTTTGTCATTCCTTACTATTTATCAATATTTTATTAATACATTATCTTTAAAATATTTCGTTTAATCTGGAATGATCATAACAGAAAAACATTGCTCAGCAGTTCTTAAGTGTAAATATGTAATAACTTTTCTATTCCATTTCCTCCTCCAGTAATTGTACACTGCTTTGAGTTTTTAGCACGTAAATATTTATTAGTTCATGTAGTAACAAAACATAAAAAATAATTGTGCAACATAATTACATAACTTCAGACCATCATGAACGTGCACGTGGATGTTGGCCAGCAGGGACTAAGTCTAACACAAAGGAGATGGCTCAGTACTTTGTTGCAGTGACTTGTAAACCGAAGCAAATTTCACACAATGGACCATGAAAGGACAAAAGAAAGGATTCAGCAATTTCTGGTTATGCTACAGCCCACACCACATGACTATTTTCTGACTTTTCAAACACATGTACAGCGTTCAGAGTTCAACACTTCGCTACAGAAATGAAAACTTTCTCTCGTTCTACTCCCGCCATTCGTCCCGTTCTTCCTGCGTTTTCCTTTAGGCTGAAACAGTCAGTGTCACACGGTTCTTTAACCTTTTCATCAGCAGTCGTCGTCCTTCTCTACACCGCTTCCGTTCTCAATCCCGGGAGCATGGCGTTAATGCTGAGTTTGGTTTCGAAAGGTTTGCGAGGAGTTCGCAGTGTAATAAGTTTTTGTCGAAGCGCTTTCTTCCTTGCTATGAGTGACATGGTACCGACCTCCCAAATCTTCCCTTCCCCCACCACCTTCGTCCCGGCTGGCAGACGGAGTCACTAGGAGACGGTGCAGCTGTTGGTCTTGTTCATGGGCGGCCTGACGCCCTCGTTCTTGGGGAAGGTCTCTCTGCGTCTGCACAGTGCAGGGCTGAGACGGCTGGGCAGGTTGGCTTGCTGCAGCAGCTCCCGGAACACCTCCAGCACGTTGTCGTTCTCTTTAGCCGAGGCCTCCACAAAGCAGTTGTTCCAGTCCAGCTCCACGGTGGCCAGCACATCTTCGGCCGACACCCGCCGCTCGCCTTGCCGGTCGATCTTGTTGCCGACCACCACGATGGGCGTGAACTTGTCCTCCTTGACCTCCAGGATCTCCTCGCGCAGGCTCTTGACGGCATCAAGCGACTCGGGGTCATCTACGGAGTAAACCAGGGCGAAGGCGTCGCCGTTCTGGATGGACAGCTTGCGCATGGCCGGGAAAGAGTAGCTGCCGCTGGTGTCCAGAATGTGAATGGTCACCTTGATGCCGGCCACCTCGTATTCCTTGCTGTGAAGCTCCTCCACGGTGCGCCTATGCTTGGGCTCGAAGCTGTCCTGGAGGAAGCGCTGGATCAGGGCCGTTTTCCCCACGCCGGCGGCTCCCATGAACACCAGCCGCACCTCTGTCTTTTCTTTGACGTCCAGAGACATCTCGAACTTTCTCCACTGACCGGACGTAGCCTTTGTAAATCTTTAAGTCAGATTTGAGTCTTTGCAGTTTACAGGAAATGACATCTGCAGACGCTTTGACGTGACCTGCTGGAGCTCTTCGGAGGACCAAGGTTTCCAGAGAAATGCTATTTGAACATTGGTGTCTCGCAAGCAAGTGACAGACCCAGAAAATCTGCAGCCGTGCTCAGTGTGCAGCTGACAGGCGCATCTGTGTTGCGTGGCCGGCTGCTCTATTTATAGATTTTTTCAATCACTAGACCTTCACTCCCCCCTCTCATTTCTCACCGAATCACTGTGCAGCAGCTCCCCTCCTTGTTAACTCGCTGACCAATGGAGGAGGAGCATGTAGATGAGATGTGTTACGATATCTTCAAATATGACTTGATGGTGTGGAAACCCGTAGATGGGCTTTGAGTTCTGCGCTGTGCAGTCACTGTTGCAACAAGACACTTTATTATATGAAATGAGCAGATTATTAATCATTTATGAACATGTTCTGATGCATTTAGCTCACAAAGTCATTTGTAGAGTTGAATTGTGGCTGGAAATTCTGGATTACCTTCTGACTTTGTCAGTTTGATTGTTTAAGGTCTACTGTTAGGCTTTAGACATTTTTAACACAATTATTTTTAGATTCTTAATCTGTTGTTGCTTCTTCATACTGTATGTTCTCTTACCTCTTATGTTCCCTTACCTTATGTTGCTCATCTCATTACGTTGAAAGTCATTTATATTTGCATTTATGACATTTGACTCCAGAGCAACAGGTATCAATGCTTTGACTTCACCAAGAAAACACATTCTTCATACTTCATACAAACCTAGGCTTAGATCACCAGCTGCTGCTACTGAGCTGCGTTATTGACCGCTCCGAACCCTGCCCGATTACAAGTAAACAGATTAAGATCTACACACTCAGGAATGTGTAGTTTCAGTATAGAGATGACCCGAGACAAGAGGAGTAACGTGGCAGCATCCCCGTTGTGAAAAGCTCAGGTTGTGATGTTATAAAGAGGATACCTGCATGTTCTGTGAAGGTCGTCAGCATGAGACGAGAATGACCGATCCTCCGCTGGAGTGACTCCTAGATTGTCTTAGATTAGTAGTAGTAGTAACAGTAACAGTAGTATATGGGGAAATCATAGAGGATGTTGATACCAGACTAACACATATTTTATTCAGCTCATCTACATGCACTGGAGCCTGACAGTGCTGGTGAGGATTAGGTGTGACTTACACATGAGAGCAGACGCCATGAGAGCGGTACGGGACGTCACCCGCCACATCAGACACATGGCAACATCAGAGATCTGCACTTCGTCTGTGTAATTCCAGCAAACTCAAGCCCCGTGGGGAGTTAATCTGTGTTTATCGCACCGCCACACCGCTGCTTTCCGTCCTCTGCAAAGTTGAAAGTTTGCTGCTGCCTTTTGAGTGAAGCGTATTAATGCAGCGTGTGCTTGGGTGTGTGTGAGACGTTCTTATTCCTCTCCATCTCCCATTCTTCACCCTCCTTTTGTCTGGTTTTAATCAGCAGCGCTGTCAGTGTCGGAGAGAGAGTCGGACTGAAGCCGTGTTCTTGCAATGGCTTTTGTCTGTGCACATATCTTATGACACTCTTTCAAGGCTTGTATCTGAGTGTGGCTCGGATTCATGTTTTCGCCCTGTGTTGTTGGTACAGGCAGGGGAATGCCAAATAGGGAAGATTTTGTCTCGGCAACAGGGAAAGTGTGTGAGGTAGAATTTATACGCCTGCGGGATATTTTAAGATAAAATGCTGAAGAGGTGACTCTGTAGAAGGAGCCTCTTATTTTTGCTGTTTTGTTTGATGGCTCGTTGCCTGTACCTTACATTTTACATTTATGACATTCATACATTTGTTGTGACATGCAGCAGTATTGTGTAGTTCCTCAAGAGAACCTGTTCTTCACACTTGTACTTCTACAACCTTGCTGTCCAATCAAGTTACTGCCAGCTGACTTACTCACCTTTCCAAACCCTGTCAAAGTCAAAAGTTCATTTCTACACAGTCAGGCATGTACTCCATGAAGTTGTGAGTAACTCGGCAGTTCTGGAGCAAGGGGAACTCCTCCCACAACTGAGCAGCAGGACTTTTGAAGACTGAGGGGTCAAGATGAGTTTCATGCTACTTTATGCTCTGAGAGAACGAGAAGTGACCAACTGCTTGATCTGTGTTGATGTTAGGAGGTGCAGCTCCTATTTTGGCCTTAAAAGCAAGTATTCAGGATTTGAATGTAATTTGAGCAGGTCTGTATCTGAGACATTAGGAAGATTGTAGTCTCATCACTTCATTTTGAATCTGTTGAGGTGGTCTGGGCTCCTTCAGAGGATGACCAGCTAGTACAGAGAAGTCTTACTTTCAGTACAGATGCCAGAGCAGTGGTACCTCGCTACTCAAACTTAATCTGTTCTAGAAGGCTGTTTACATTGCTGAAAGTTCAAGTTCCAAGTTAGTACACATATATAAAACTATAAGTATAAACTATAAAACTATCTTTCTGCAGGTCCTAAGTACAAAAATGATTTCATTCCGACAATTTCAATCAAAAGTAATGAGTGCTGAACTGTTCCATTTTGTTTGTGTGTTCTGTACAATTTATACAGTGTACAATGAACAATAACACAGTACATACATGTGAAATGACAAAGCATCTTTGTGATCACCACGTATGGACCCCAATGAATTGATGGGTCTTGTCATGAAAGTTGATTTCTCATCAGGTCGAGGTAGAAAATAAATGGTCAAATTCTGACTTTTATGATCAAAAATGCTGTTCCGGTGACAAATTGGTCAATTTGGTTTAAAACAATGCGCTCTGTGCAATTTTAGCAATTTCCCGTATAAAACATGACACGGTGCTCGGTTTGTATTCCAAGATTTCAATCACACTACAAGCTCAAATTTGGCAAAAAAATTGTTCGTTCTCCAAAATGTTCGTTGTCTAAGCAGTTTGAGAAGCAAGTGTACACTCGTGTTGTTATTATTTCTTTGTTATTTCTGTGCAGTTCTGAGTCATAACTGATTTTTATTTTTATTGTTGAACTGTAAGGCACCAAAGGTTGGAATTTTTTAGTAGTAATGCTATGAAACTTGCCATCTGCTGAAAATCAGGGTAAGCTACCGATAACTAGGGGGCGCGTAGAGGGCACTTATGACATCACATAAATTTCTGATGTCATAAGAGAGCTTTTATAATTTACATGAGATTATGGAAAACCACCCAATTCTTATATGAACACTGTTAGAAGTTAGTTTCTTTATAAAGACAACTTACTGAAGCTGTTATAACAAAAAGATGCTTCGCTATCACAAATTTCTATTCACATCTTTAATGATTTTCCTCACCTCGTTTCACTTTATTATTCTACGTTTATCTCCTATGTCTTGATATGATTAATGTAGTCAATCAAAAATAAGATATGGAAGAGGGAAATATACAATGATACTATTTGAGCAATAGAGAGCGCTAAAATGCTATATAAATATTATGTGACGTCATAATAGAACTTTGTTGCTTTTTTCTTGCTAATTTTGACTACTGCCTCAGTGACTGCTTTCTTTAACCCTTACTGCATCAGCTGCTTGGACCCCTCTTATTGCCATTTACCTCTATATTTTCCTTTTTTTTAAGACATAAGCGTCCATATTCAGACCTCATAGTCATAACTTTCCTCTAAACCTGGCTCTCAGTTTTTCTATTCCAGGGGATGCTTTTTCTCTCAGCCCACAGCTGCTTTAGTCACCGTGTCAAAGTGCAGAAGCCGTGGTGTGTGTTGCCATCCATCCGGCCAGCTCACGTGTAAGACCACGCTGCTTCAAACGAGAGAGACGGCCTTTTGTTCGTGGCTGACGTGTTGTCGCTTCCTCGTACGCCGTAGCTGTGTGTGGGAGGCCGTCGTCAGTGGCGTGTCTCTGGTTCCATTCAGCTTCCTGCAGCACAATGGCGCTGAGCGCACGGAATATAGTGAAGAGGCTGCTTTGTTTCAGTGTCTGATTTGATCTTTTACTTGCATTTACAGCATTGACAGAAGCGGCTACAATCGCTCGAGAGACTTAAAGTTCCTAAAGAGCATTGTACAATTTTCCCTCTCTTTCAGGCAGCTCTTAGAGAGGTCACACCAAGATGATAATTAATCAGATCGTAATTTATCTGGTTAATCCTTGGCCACGACATTCCTTATGGCATTTAGCTTATCATTTGAGGCATTTAGAAGCGAGATGACTAGATGGAAGATTTAAGAGACGTTCACAGATATGGCATTTATCCAGAGCATTTTAATATTAATTACAGGGACAGTCATTTAAACCTTCAATTTGGGAATAGGAGTCTTGTCCAGGGCTCTGGAAGGATTGGGGGTTAATGGCCTCTGGAAGCACTCAGGGTTAAGTGCCTTGCTTGGGGCCCAGTGGTGGTAGTGCTGGAGGTAGGATAGAGCCAGACTTGAACACACGACCATAAGGCCCATAGCTGAGTATTGAACCATTAGGACACTAATCCTGACAAGGCAGTGCAGCATCAGCTGCAAGTTTTTTGTTAGTGATAATGATAGTGATAGAAATATTCAACCAATACTGAACATTGATTATAATGCTTCATTAATTAGCTGTATGTTTCACTTTGTGGAAGACACTGGCAGCATTCTTTTATGTGAAATCTCATCCACCTGCCAATTCATTCTAAATACCCATCAGTCCATCCATCCATCCATCCATCAATCAATCCACCCATCAATCAATCCACCCATCAATCAGTCCATCCATCAATCAATCCACCCATCAATCAGTCCATCCATCCACTTACACATCCATCCATCAGTTTAATTGTAAACTCTTTAATGCTTTTAATGCAGCCAAGTTAAAGAGTTTATTTACAGTGTTCAGTTTCAGCAAGTGTTACCCAGTCCCTCTCCCTGGATGCTTTCCCCAAATTGTCAATGTGTGTTACAGGCATCAGTACAAATACACGGCTGTGCGCAGCATTTTGGTTGATGTCCCAGCTGAAGGCAAAAAGCTTAGTTTGTACGAGTCTTTTCATACTGACACCAGACATGTTGCTCCTCTCTAGTGCAAAACTCATGCAGCCCCTTCTGATTTACAGCAGCACGTCGCACAAATAATGAGATCCATTTACCACGCACATCCATTTTTACAAGTGTTTAATTTTTCACCCAAGGCCGTTCTCTCTGTCACAATATCCTGCCACTGCTAATGAGTGCTTGCTAGTGTTCTGTCAGTTATGTGCCAAAATGCTGCGGCTGTTATTACCATGAAATTACACATTGCAAAATGAATCCGTAATAACCTCATAACTAGCGCTCTCCGAGGAACCGTAATCACTTTAATTGTAGCATATTTCATGTTTCACATTTGCAGTTGTATGCTTTTATGATTCTGATGTAAGAAGTGTTATTTCATTCGAGTGCATTTCAAAAAGTGCCCCTTTTCCAGCGTGAGTAATTAAAACCATGATACTTCAGTGAGCTGCCTCATCGTGAGTCACCAACTCCGAGCAAGTACGCGTGTGGGAGTTAAACTGCTCAGATGTTGGTTAATAAAGTGTGCGTTCCCTCAAAATGCCTTAACATTTGGATTTCTGAACACTTTAAGTAACCAACAAATATAATTTCATCATTATTTAAATGCTGCATGAGTGATGTGAGCCGTTTTTGGCTGCAGTCAACATAATTATTCAAATAAATCATGGCAGTCGCAGCAGAGTGTGACTTGCTCACTAACTAAATTCCAGGTAAAAGGAATATTTTTAATTTAGTTTGTTCTTGTAGCTGCTGCCCACTGCTCCTTCATGGATGGGTCAAACGCAGAGGTCACATAAATAAGCAGTTGAATTTCACTTGCTCCATGTATCAGTCTCAGACAAGGAGTTTAAGAAAGCCAGGGTATGATAACTGAGTCAGTGCTTCTCCACAAGGTCAGTAAGAAAAACTTTCCAAAGCGGAAGACAGAAATTAATGGTGTGACCTTTAAGCTTTTTAAATCAGCAAAACAGTTTGGATTTCTCCGTTACGAGTGCATCCCGGGACGGCAACGCTTTTTTCCCTGTCTCGCAGCAATTCCGAGGCAGCTTTTCACCCCGGAGAGCAGCGAAGCCGAGTGACAGTTATTTGTCCTAATGAGAACTTGGTGCGTCATCGCTCTCACTCCGGCTACTGCAGACTCTTTGTCTGCCTTATGGGCACGAGAACCTGGCAGACGAGAAGTTTGCTCGCTGCTTCTGTTCGGCCCAGTCATTCAGACAGTCAGACAGCCATTGACCCATATGAATCATCCCGAATGTTAGTTCTCTTTTTGTGCACCAGCGCGCCTTTCCCACTGACCCAGTTTGGGATCTTAGAGAGGCGCACGGTCTAATTGGATTTGTATCATTCAAGAGTTTCGTGGTCCAAGGCTGAATATGATAAGCACACAGCCGCGGTGTTCCGAGCAAATTGAAAAGCTTTTGACTTTTCCTCCAGACAGAAGTAGACGAGCTGCCTCATTCCTCATGCTGGGGAAAAGCGTCTGCCTGAAGAGTTGAGTGATATTTAAGATGAATGAATATGAAGTCTTATTCACCGACTGTTCTTAAGAAGAAATTTGTTATTTTCACAAGGATTCTGACATTCACCAGTGTTTTCTTATTTAGGATTCGTTCTGAGGTGAACCTGAGGCTGTCAAAGTGCACTCTTATGAAGATTTAATTGCCTGTGTGTTTGTGCACAACATTAGGTTTTTGGGTTTTCTTCAATCCTGCAGTCGTATAATATTAAATTATATAAGTGAAAGTGAGCGATTATATGTCACGTCACCTCACCACATGTCAGAAATCCTTTGTTTGCATAAGGGGCTTTATCATCCTGTATGTTCCACCAGTGCTAGAATCGACGAGTTGCCATTTTAAAAGGTTAAATTAAGTCGTTTTCTGACGGGAGGCTCTGTTCTCTGTAGTCATCTGGGTTTAACTAAAAATATGACAGGCATCGAGATGTACAGCTGTCAGTCATTCTTCTCTCTGAGCCGTCCTCAGGTCCCATCAGGATGTTTTTCACTTCTGTTGCATGATGAAATGATCGGAGTCAGCCATCACTGTGAAACAAGACGCCTGCCCTTGGGAGCTGATCAAACGACGAATGTTGTTGCAAACGTTACCCCTCTGTCTCGCTCTGCAATCAGTGCTCATTAAGTACCTATAAAACAGTGACGGATTTAAACTTTAATATACTTTAGTGTCACAAATATTCACAAGGGCCATTGACGTTCTGATGTTGTCTCCAATGTTAGATTTTTATGACTATTAAACATACACTCAAACCTGTTCTAAACATGACAGGTCACCACATGTTGACCACTCACATGCACCTCTGCTCTGACCTCGCTTTCTTCCCTAATTATTGAACTTGCTCAGAATCTGGAGCACGGAGTTAATTTCTCAAGGGAAATGCAGCAAATTGTCCCGTTAGACGCCAGACTTCATTGGATCTTTCACCTCTGGTGGTTGAATTCTGAAGTGTGGTTTCCAGGACTTGCTCCTTTTAAAATATTTACTTTTTTACTGCTTGAGTGTAAAAGAGGAAGTGGGTATTTGCTCCCAAAGGCTTTTTTAATGCAATTTGAACAGACCCATGATCAAGAGAGACACTAACGACCATATGCTTTTGAACCTACTTCACAAATAATCAGATTCTTGATTCTGACAATTTCTCGTCGTGGCTACAATGGCGTACTGGATGGTTGTGTTTATACGTACATGAAGGGTCAGCTTTCACTGTAGGTCAGCTCACCTCGAACTTTGTTTTCTCATGGACCCCAACTGGTTTGTTTAGACTCACAGCAACATTCGGAGCCAGTTTTTTTTGTTGTTGCTTCCACCAAGCAGTGACTCAGCCTTCACGAAACAGAGCATGAAGCTCCTTCTGCTTCCCTCCATGCTCTCCCCCCTTCACATTATCTCTCTCCCTCCTGCTCCCTCCCTGCCCATCTGCCACCTCGGAGATCCCAATAAGCCGAAAGAAGGACCATCTGAAAGAATGCGTACTCGACTTCTCTGAGGCCAATTTCTGCATAATCCAGAAGCCAAAGATTTGCCTCTAAGGACTGGAACTGTTTGACCATCAGGTAGCAACAGTCGGCACACTGGAATGTGTTTCGCCGCCACGTTTTCCACCCCGCTCCTAGCCTCTGCCCCCGGTGAGACGAGACATTCACACACTCCCATCACCGCTGCTAAAATTAGCTTGTCACTTCAGTGAAGAACTGTCACTCTGATCGACCTGATTTCTGTTCTCTTTCTAATATATTGACCTACGTTTTTAACACAAAATATAATGTCTAATGTAATTGCAGTAGCAAGACATATTTGCATTTAGATACAAACATTTTATGCACTGTTTATAAACCATTCATCTGTATAACATTGAGAATGCACTTCACTGGACACTGGATAGGCTTGAAAGAGATTTTAAGGGAACACTTGTCCAGTAGTGTTTAACATCATGACTGCAAATGGTGATGGAGGATGAACGTGTTTGACAGTGGATGAGGTGGGAAGTCAGTCACTGGTGACATTACCGTGATAAGACAGATAGTTTAGCACATACTACTGGTGAAATCGTTTAAGGACACTTGTCAGAAACTTATTTTGAACACTGTACATAATAAATGTACTTGAGATGTTGAATCCATATATAGAAGCCAGCCAAGAACAATCATGAAAATCTTTCAATTCAATTATATGTGCATTTGATGATTTCATTTTGTCTTTAATTTTACTTTTAAAAATCCCTCAGATCTTAAACCTGTTTTGAGTTTTTATATCTCTGATAAGTGGCAATCTGGATGGGATGAATGTATTAGTAACAAACTACATCAAGTAATTCCTACTGTTAAAAGGAGATTAATGTTGTCTTTTCAGTCCAGACATGACCAAATGGGGTGGGGCACGGTGGCACAGTGGTTAGCGCTGCCGCCTCACAGCGAGAAGCTCCTGGGTTGGATCCCCGGGTCGGTTGTGGGGTCTTTCTGTGTGGAGTTTGCATGCACTCCCCGTGTTCGTGTGGGTTTCCTCCCAGGTGCTCCGGTTTCCTCCCACAGTCCAAAAGCATGCACTATAGGTTAATTGATGACTCTAAATTGGCCCCGTCAGGTGTGCGTGTGATTGTGTGAGTGTGTGTGCCCTGCGGTGTGTTGGCGCCTGCCCAGGGTTGGCCCCCGGTCCCCCCGTGACCCCGGTCGGGATTAAGCGGTCAGAAAATGAATGAATGATCAAATAGTTTATACGTTTTTGTAACTGGCCTCTGTCAACAAGGCATAAATTATTTTCTTGCTGTGCCCTGAGAACCAAAAGACAGCATTTCTAAAGGCAAAGAGCTGCAGCTGAGTGTTAGACCTTTTAGCTAGAACAGATGTTTAAAAACGTGTTTAGATTGTTTGGTCGTTTCCTTTATTTTTATAATTCCTATTTCTAATGTAGTTTGATCATACCTGCCTTGGCTGTAAGACAGTCATAGTTGCTAATATGGCATTAAACAATTTGGGGTCAGTGTACCAAAGTTGAGATGACCTTGATGAATCACACAGTTCCTGTCCAACCTTTAAGGGCTACTATCATGCTGAGGAATGGGAATAATGATGTTTAGCGGTTATTGTTATTATTGTTGTTGTTGTTATTAATATTGTTATTATGGTTATTGTTATTATTGTATGCACATGGGTGCGTGTTTTAGTATGAGGTATTCATTCATTTTTTATTTATTCATCTTTTTTGTTTAATGTATTATATCATTTTTGTCTGTTTTTTGTTTGTTTGTTCATTTTGTTCTGTGTTTGTTTCTTTTTGTTTATTTGCTTGGCTGGTTGTTTGGTTTTTTATTGTTGTGGTAGTTGTTGTCGTCCTTGTTGTTGTTGTGTTGTTTTTCTCGTACATGTTGTTCACTTTCCTGTCCATTTTTAATGTGCTTTGTCTGTCGGAACAAATCTACAATGTGCAATATGAGGAGGTTTCCACACTCCTCCACCGCAGAACAAATCTGCCCCGACCACACAAGGCAATCAGACCATCAATTCTGTTTGTCTAATGCAACGGGACAGGACAAGGGAAGAAAGGAATGGGATTAATAGATTTTAAGTTGGATGTGGACTTTTATAGTCTGGGTTAGTTTTTGCAGGTTGAGTATTTTGGTAAATGTGGCCTCATTTTTCAGACATTGGAGAAAATAAAACATCATACATTCATGCACTTTCATCCTGCTTTCATTCTCTAATATAATTCATTATTCAAAGCATTTATTTGTAGAAGTGAGACAGTGACACTCAACAGAAAAATGACAACATGTTCTCTTTTTGTTCTTTCCCCTTTGTAATTTAAAAAATGTGTAGAAATCATTCAGCGCGACCGTGGGTGGGATTATCAAGTGTGACGTCTTCTCATTTCCCTGGATTTGGCCTAGTTTTTGCTTGAGGAAGATGAGCTTGTTTTGCGAGGTTATTCTAGCATATGTATTTCCCCTCAGGAAACTGGAGATTTCAAACTCTTAATCAGGCGAACTTTCATTAAAATAAAATTTGTTTGTGAGTCACTCGGCTCAAGCACTTCTCGCCTAAAGTTGAGGAGGCTTCATCTTCTTAGGAAGACCTTGTGGCAGAATGATTAGCATAAATTAGCATCTGGTTGAAAATTCCAATAAGAATTGACCCTTCCGTATCCGAATCCTAGATCTGCAATTTTCCATTACGGCTCCAATATTATTTTTAAAAGCTCGTTACATTCACTGACATTCTAAACTACCATGCATTCTAATTTGAGGACATTTTTCAGTTTATCTGGGTGAAATAGCTCAGCACTGTTATGATTTTGTTTGTAAAAATCAATTAAATGAAGTCTTTGATATAAATATGTACTAATATATTTTCCAGAACACACCTCAGTAAAAGCTTCTTCAGTGCTATGAAATATTTGCTCGAAGGCTTTAAGATTTGATTAAAGTATCTGCACATTACACTACACGCTGAGGTGTCAGGTGAATCTCTAGACTTAGCCTGACACCGTAACACAAAGCTTTTTTGGGAATTTCACAAAGGGGCGGCTAAGTGATCAAATGAATTGCAGCATATTTGGTATGGTATTTGGTAAACAATCTAGACTCCGATTCTAAGGCTGTGATATATAATGGCGGCATTTGAACAATAGGAGGCACTAAAAATGCTTCATGTCTACAGTATGTGCAGCTTAAACTGTAAGTCACACGAAGGTTAAACTCGATGGCTTGGTATGGGTGATATACTGTGCATCTCAAAATACAATGAAAAACGTAGTGATTGGTGCTAACGTGAAGGCAAATGTATTTTGGCCTATAACTCCTGAACCACGTGGCCTACAGAGAAAATTCCTGCTTTAACTGCTTCTTTATCTTTAACAAGCTGCCTTTTGCTACTTTTACTTGGGCCCCAGCTGTTGCCGCGTGCTACTATATTTTTATCAATTATTTGAGGAACAGAGACATTAACACTCACAATGTTTCTTTTACTAACACCTTTTTATTATCCCGATTACAATTATCCATTCAAATGTGATCTTTTGTAGTTATGGCATTTGCTGAATAAAAATGTTCTCCAAATAATTGTAAAAATGAAAAATAATTCATTAGGTCTCATCTCAACCCACAAGGACACACAATGCCACTGTGAAACAATGTACTGTAGAATGAGCCCAGATTCCAGCATCTTTACAGCATTTTCTCTAGCGCTTATTTATTGGAAATGTAACGTAGCTGCTGAACAACTTTATGGCTTTCATAATGTGTGTCTTCAGCAGTAACAAGGACTAACAATATTAAAAATATCTCCCACTCATGACACCGGGGTGTGTTTACCTTGCTGGTGGTTCGTCCTTAAGAAGTGATTGTGCTTGTGTGTTTTCTCTTCTGGAGTTTATTTCACTGCTGTTGCCATCGAAGCTTTATAGTGAACCTTTTTCTTTTCGGATTTCTCTTCCTTTTGAAGCCTTGGGTCTTTGGGAACTTTTACACAAACTTTTTTATGCTTATATGTACTGATGCTGATAAATGAGGCAGCGTTGAGCACATAAAGACGAGATTTTGTTTGTGAACGTTCCAATGCATGCTCAGAATTTTGGCACAAAGCAACAGCGTATATTTTAAGACAGAAGGCGCGGACTGTATAAGATCCCACCTCGACTTTGGGCTTGACTGGTATAAGGGCTGTCTATCAGCCAATTCTGACATGATTTTGACAGTATCGTTCATCCCTATTTGCTACAATTATTTAACGTTAGAAATGAATATGTCACATGCATTGGTTTAAAATATTGATGTCCATCATTTCCAACCCTAATCCTAACCACAACATTTCCAGTACTAGGAAAAAGACTGGCTGATTGTTGTGTATAAAACCTTAAATCTCTCTTTAGGAGATGGAGCATGATTATTTTTTTACCCAGAATGCATCCTTTCTCATAAGCGCTGTTTGTTGCCATGGCACCTCTTATTTAGTATGAATTGTCTGCCTGATTAAAAGCAGGGAAGCAAATGTCTGAACCGCAGTCTCTCTCTCTCTCTCTCTCTTTAGACTGTTGGTTGATTTCTCTGTCTGCAAGTTTCTGTTCAGAACCAAATGTCACCAGGCAGATTCATTTCGATATACTGTAACAAGTAACACAGTTAGGTGATCTGATTTCTTGAAGCTTTCTTGAGCGCCTTCTATTTCCAGCTCCTTCTATTTCAGGCAAACAGAGGTAAAGGTCATATCATATAATAGAGTAATTTAAGAATCATTGGTGTAATATAAGTTTTCAGAACACCACATTGTAATGTATCTTGTACCGTCTAATGTCTTATCCTGAAGTTTAAGTTTCAGTATCTGATTCAGCTGTTGACTCATGAGCATCTTTTACTGTGTGGAATCTTTTATAGATGTTGATGGAGATAATAAGTTTAGACATGATTTGTTCATATCTTACTTTTTCGCTCCCTGCTGGGAAAGTAGTTTCAGGAAATGTATGAGTCTCAAGTCTGTAAATATTTCTTCAACTCTCTTTTTGCATAATGCTTTTGAAATGGGACTATAAAGCTCCCTCAGGTGTAATCCCACTCTCTTGTGGAAAAACATGGACATTTTGCCATTTTTGGCTCTCTCACACACACACACACACACACACGCGCACACACACACACACACGCACACACACACACACACGCACACACGCATACACACACACTTGTTGCCGCTTGTTGCTATCATTATTATTATTATTATTATTATTATTATTATTATTATTATTATTGCTGCTGCTCTCATCAATGATGTAGTATTGTGCTGTGTCAAAATACTCTGTCCTAACTACACAAACCCTACCAAATATTCATCATTCTAAAATTACATATATAATATATAATATACACTTTATACACTTCAATGACATAATATATTATATTAAACACTAAATTGACAAACCTGTTTATATAGAGTTCCTTAATGTCCGTTGTTACCTTATGGGCTGTGATGACATTTTCATTCAATTTATAATTAGAAGCTGATTGGCTGTGAGGGGCAGCATATGATACAACACCTTTTAATGAAGAAGTCGCCGTGTCATTTAAATTCTTTTTAATAAGCTCTGCTCATATGGTTTGTTGCTTCACTCAGGTTTAAATATAACGCACACTTCATTTGGAGCCGTATTTCAGCATCGTATGAGAAGACAAAGCGCAAGGACACATTCCTTCTACAAATCAGTAGATTTACATGATGCTAAACACTCTGCAGTGTTGAACGAATTAGATTAATCTCTCAGCCGTCCTGAGTGACTTAGTGTGCTTTCACCCTTAAAACCCATGATTGATCATCGCTGGCTCTCACCTAATTTCCCTCAGCTTCATCTTCACAGGGAGTGTTCATTAAAAGAAGAGCCAGGCACATGCCTAGCAGAAATGGGGAGGCTTCGTTTTCCATAAAAGTCTGTTCATTTGCAGTAGTGCTCCTTGAGAATCCACTTCACACCGGTAGAATAACACAACAGTCTCTTAATGTCTGAACTCAAGCAATCGTGTGTTCGTGTCGAACTGAAAGGCTATTCCAAGTTTGAATGGTGATTGACAATATTATTGAAATGCAAGGGCATAAATCAAATGTAAATTGTTTGAACAGGGATTTTGCTCGGCATAGTATAACACCGGATCACAATCTCGAACCACGACAGGCATGTTTTTGAAACCCTGCCAGTGATAACACAGCTTACGTACTATTAACATTACTGATAAGAGGAGAGTCCCGAGCACATTACACACGGCACACGTCTCAGGCTGTCAGTGGCGCGGCATGTCGGCAGAATAGCAATCAGGCTGGGGGATAACTTCTGCTTCCAATTCAAATCAGTTTACAATACCACAGTGTACACGCGGCAGGTTTAGATTGAACATGAGCACATCTGATGATGCATCAGCTGATCGATTTACCCATAGCATGAAAGGCCCATGAATGACCCAAAATGAAAACCTAACGGTAATTTAGGATAGTTTTCCGTCCTCCAGAATAGCACCTGTGTATTTTCTCTTTAGGAGCTTGTGTATATTGAATATTTGATCTACTCCCATACTTTTGAAGCCTTGGGTCTTTGGAAACTTTTACTCTGAGTTATTTTTAATCGAGGAGTCACACTCTCCTGCAGCTGCCAACATAAAAATAAATGACCAAAGCCAATAAAAGGTCTGACATCATTCACTGCATGAGCAGGATATTGAAGAAATGCGTTGTTACAATTACTTGAAATGTTAAAAAAGCAAAAAGTTAAGCTCAGCTTAAAATATTCAGGTTTTTGTTATGGCCAGTGTATGCATTCCTGCGACAGGCTATAGAGTGTTTCAGTCGTCGCTTGCCAAGACTTATCTGCATTTGACATTTGATGTTCTGTGACTGAGATGCCTCTTCCGTCACCTGCATCTTGGGGAGAGGGGGATAAAAGACAATTCGAGAGCTTATTGCTCAGGGGGACAGCGTCTAACATGATGTTCTGCCCTCGAGGGATTTGCCAGCAGGAGTCTCTGGAATGACAATTTCCTCTGTGGTCCAAATACATCTGCATATGAAAAGCCAATGCGAGTACATCGTGGTCTTCAGGGTCAAGACCATTTGTGAAACCATTTGGTTATTGCAGTACGACACCAGCTGCATTTTCCAGCAATTCACAAAATCCCACTTGGTTTAAGGGATTTCTGAAGGCTGTCAGACCTTGAGATTTCCACAAAAATAAAGCCTCAGATCCAGGGTTTTGCCCTTAAATCTTATTACAATGGCGAATCAGAAAATTGTCCTGTTTTTGTTCTTCTCTGGCCTCCTGCAGGCCTTCTTTAATGCCTAATGACTGTGCAATTTTACAGCGCGACGCTCCGTCCACGTGCGGAAACAATGCCGACCCATTGAGTCCTAATCATAGAGATCTCATACGGCAATCAGAACACAAAAACACGCATTCACACTCGGATAGTAAACTCCCCTGACATGCACGCATGCCGTGTGACCGGCACCAAAACAAACAGCCACGCTTGTTGAAGAGAGGAGGTTCCTGTTAGCCCCGTCATTGTAAACACAGCGGCGGCTCCGTGTTTGGGTTAAGGCTACGTGATGTGTTTGCCCGTGTAATGTGGCGTGTAAATGGCCTGTGTTGTGAGCCGTGACGTCAACCGTTGACACTAGACTCGGTCACACGATAGGGGATGTGCTCTGCATGAGTGCCCAAAATCCCACTCCACCGTTTAGAAGTCGGACCCACAGCGAGGGCCTCACTGTTGTGCTCAATCATGTTGGTATCCCATTTTTATTCCACTCACTTTTCCTGACCTTCTCCTACAGAAACTTTGTTCCAACCCTAAAACGTGTGCTATATTGCAGCGTGGGGTGCAGATAGACGCGTTTTTGATATGCACAATGGGGCATTTTTTGTCTGTAGACTAACGTGAAGCTCAGATTTTGACGCTTTTCATTAACAGCTTTTGGGGCAGTTGCTAGGGAGTTCTCCTCGTGATTAGACGGTCACTGGTTTGAATCCTGGATTGGTAAATTAACACTGAGGAACTCATGAGTAAGGTACCATCCCCAAGCACTGCTCCCCGGGTACTGCACGTGTCAGCTGTCCACTGCTCCTTCATGGATGAGTCAAATGCAGAGTTCACATTTGGTTGTGGTGTGTGTGCTGTGCTGCGTTCACAATGAGAAATAATCACTAACAACAAATATTTACATTTCTTCTCAAACATTTCTGGTTCATCAAAAACACATTTGATAACACATTTGTATTATAATAAGTGGCATACAGTATGTGATTTAAGAGTTTAACTCTACTGCGTCACAAATATTAGGACCTCTACCGTGGCAATTATTTTGATGTGATACTTGTGGCTCTCTGTTTACTCTCCAGACACATTGGAAAACATCGACAGCTGATTACTTATAGAACTAAGTCTGAACGTACACACAGACTGGGGAAGATGCATCTAGAAATAATCAACATCTGATGTTAGCTAATACTGCTGGTAAAGACCCATAATTCCATTTAAGCCTTACATACGTCTTCTGTCTTGCAGCGATGTATTTTTAGCACTTGGATTAATTGTTTGATTTCATTGCACACAACTGCAGACGCTCTCTAACCCAAGCAACCCAAGAGTCACTTTAGGACAAGAAGCACAGCAAACACACACACACACACACACGTGTCTCCCGTAAATGGCAACCTAAACTCTATCAAACATTACCTACCCCTTTAAACTGAAGCGTTTGTGAACTGGGTCTAGGGTCATGATGATCTGTGTTGCTGCTTCAGTATGACAGTGGGAGTGTAAAGTGAGTGTTGAAAGGGAATTTTACTCTACAGTTTATGATGCTGAACTGTTGTGATCGTTGAGGGATGCGTTGCTGCTCAGGGTTAATGCTTCATGAAGTTATCAGAGGTTACTGAACAAGTCTTTTAATTGGGGTTTATGGTCAGTGCGACTTTCAAATGACCATTTATTGAATGTAGCAAACAGAACTCGTACACTCTACGCACATAATATGCAATTGTATTATTTGTTTCCTAAATATTTTATTGACGTATGTTTATTTTCACTTTAATCTGTTGATTCATGTGTATTTAAAATTACTCTCACAGTTTTCATGAAGGTACCAGCTTACATCTCACCACATTATACTTATATGTAAATGTAAATGCACAAGGCAAGTAAAGAAGCTTGATGGTGAAAATCGTTTAAGGTTTTGATTTCTAAAATGCTTCAAATCTTTTAAACACATGTTTCTTCAATGAAAGTGAGTGATTATTTGTCACCACATCACAACACACAGTGCACCACGACCAAATGTAAGCTTTTCGTTTGACCCGAAGGAGCAGTGGACAGCTGACATGGGAAGCGCAGAGGGAAAAGTGCTTATGGATGGTACCCTGCTCAAGAGTACCTCAGTGGTACCTTTACCGGTCTGGGATTTGCCCCGACGTCCTTACGTAGATGCGTTAATGGTGTTGGTTGTTGTTTTGCTCCAATCATCAGTAGTTTCATTTAATGTGGCCTAATTTGAGGTTCGAGTTCCTATGGGCTTTTGGTTAACGTTAATGACACTACCTTATAAAAATAAATAAGGGGATATGAGTTTTCACTGACCGTCACTTAATCACTAAAAAGTTTAATGAAACAGAGCAGGCCGTACTGTAGCCACAATAACCACCACAAACAGAGTGAGATTAAGCACAAGCCTCTAGTTAATACACACTGACTTACAAGCTCATAACATACTCCTGACATCAGCAATGTTTAATTTCTGACTTCATGTTTATTTTCTCTCCAAGTGTTTAAATCTCAGCTAAATAAGGGGAAAAGCGCCTCTCGTCACTGTATTTATCATTTGATTGCTTTTCTATGTGCCATTCAGGATTGACCTGCTCCTCTCCAGTCAGTCTTCCTTATGTTTGCCTTTGTGCAAGATGATGTGTTGTTTGTCTCTGAGGGTTCTACTTGTCCTGTGTTTTTATCCTTTCTGGCTGCTTTAGAAAAGAACACTTTGTACTTAGGGTTTTAAAACAGAGCTGCTTGATTTAGGAGGGAAATGAGGAAAGGTTGGAGACAGGGTTATAAGCTGCTATTGCGTAACGTAATCTCCCCGTCGCACAGCGTCTTTTCAACCAGCAAGAGGATTGCCGCTGAGTGGATAATGACCGAAATGGGCTAGTCGTGTGCCAGTCTTGACGGCGCTGCGTCGCTGCTGATGTTGACTCATGACACCTCGTGCAGCCTGGCAAACAGAGAAATAACAAAGCCTTGTGTTTACGCACCTGCGCATTCAGTCGAAATGTGTGGAAATTATCCTCTCCAGGTTCCGTCTTTTGAGTCTCAAAGGATGCTTTGAAACAGAGTTTACTGCATAAGAAGGATTCTGGGAAAGTTAGAAAGTTCAGCATTTTCACAACAAGTCTTTAATCAGCATGTTATAGTGTAGTAGTGTGGGTTTTATACGAAATAATAGTTTGCATCTACATGCGTTTGTATTTCCACTTACACAGGGGCATGTGGTTCGAGTCGATGGTTCTTAAATGTGGCCCAGAACATATTCACCTTCACACTGCTAGAAGAATGACCATAAGCAGCCCAGACCACATCCAAAATCCCGTCTGAAGTATAGCTTCTCAGTGACCCCTTTTCCACTGCACTGATGTTGGAGAAAATAATGGCGCCGGTGCAGCAAAATGTTGCTGGTCTGGAACCAAGAACTCTGTGATGTTGTTAGAGGGAGGAGTAACCCTACTAAAGTTTTTTGGAAGTAGCCGTGGCAGAGTCATAATCCGGTTTCCACTAGTCTACTAAGTCAGTGGAAATGTGAGCCGGTTCTAGCCTGTTTCAACTTGACTCCCAACTGGCCATGCGCCTGCACCAGTGCAGTGGAAAACAGCTCCTCAGTGTGTCTTGGGTGCTGCTTCCCAAGTTAAGGACCCTACTGCCAGGGACCAGGGCTTGGGGACGGTACCTTGCGCAGAGGTACCACAGTGGTACCATTGCCGGTCTGGGATTTGAACCAGTGACCTATCGATCACGGGACCAACTGTCTCACCACTTCACTACCATCGCCTCAGTCTTACAGATAAATCAGATATAACTTTCAGAGTTGAATTTAAAGTTATTTCTAACCCTAACCCTAGAAGTAGACAGCAATACAACCATAACCATGAACTTCAAATAATGAGTTGAAATAATTCATAGATACAGTTTGATTTTACTTGAAGCTTTAAGGCAGCAATTGAACTTTCATTTTTATTTTATTTTACAGTGTGTGTGTGTCATTAATGCATTCACTCAAAGTCACACATTCACAACTTAAACTTGCATCTTCAACTCGCAATTCAGTGAAATGACTTTCAAGCCCCCAACACTGGAAACTCATAATAGACATGGCTGTTTTAAGTAAAGAGGCAAATTGTTCAAATACTTTTTAAAGAGTTGAAAGGACGTGGGGGTGACACAGTGGTCAGTGCTGCTGCCTCACAGCAAGAAGGTCCTGGGTTCGATCCCCGAGTCGGCCGTGGGGTCTTTCTGTGTGGAGTTTGTGTGCTCTCCCTGTGTTGGTGTGATGCTTTCCTCCCGCTGTCCAAAAGCATGCAGTTTAGGTTGACTGGTAACTCTAAATTGCCACCATAAGGGTCTTTTAGAAAATACCTTTTAATGGTTTTAGAAAAGCTCAAGACGATGCCCTTTGGCAGGTGTAAAGCAATTAGTATTCCTGGTGACTTTTAGAGTCTGAATGTCGGTGCAAAATCTGGGCACTGCTGGCTAGAGTAGCCTACGGGGGCAGTGCGTCTGCATTATTCTTGGTACGCAGCAGGTGTAAGACAGTGGAGCTCTCGTTTCCATAAACGGAATGCGTGAAGGGTGACCGAAGTGTCGGCAGAGCTGGAAGAGCTGTCACTTTAGCGATGTGGCATCTCTCGGAGGCGAGGTGATTAGTGGAGCGAGGAGCCTGCAGCTCACACACTCACATGAGATACTTTCAACTTATGTGCTTCATTTTGATAATAATAATAATAATCATCATCATCATAATTTCTATTTATATAGTACCTCTATCCATTGAAATGCAACAAAATGCAAACATTCAATTAGGAATACTTACAGATTAAGATTTTTAAAAGGCAAAATATGGATACAATGAATGAATACATATTAAAAGACAGGATTAAAATTTGTTACACACATTTTTTCAAACAGGAACATGGTTTAACTTCTCTAATCAGTGTTGGTAGTGTGCTCCATACTTTCATAATGACATAGTGACAATTCTATTAAAATGTTTGTATGAATAGAATCTTACAGTTGAAAGATCTTAGAGCCCTAGAGGAACTGTAGATGGTAAAAATCTGTTGTTAGGGCTGGAAGCAGAACTAATACCTTGTCCTGAGACTCACTGACCTACAAGGGAAAAATATCTCATTTCATACCCCCAAAAAACCTTTCCATTAACATGGGCGATCCTCTTTGTTATTGGTGTTAACTTGTATGTTTGCTCTCAACACCATTTCCATTAAACAGACGTTCTACCTGCACACCTCAGTCCAGATTCGTGGATTATATTGAGCTTTTTGTTCTACTTCTTAAATCTTTTATATCAGTGCACTGACCTCTACTGCAAAGTATTCAACACCTTTCTAAAGCGCCCTTCAATTTTGACAATTAAATAAAAAAGATCTACCACATTCCCTTAGAAATTCATATCAGGAGAACAACAACAAAAGGGTTCCACAGATTCCTTCTACTGGGCCTGAGGAAATATTTTTAGGAAGGATCACATCCATCATGAAGCTGTGAAAGCATCCTTAGCTGAACTCTCACAGCAAACAAGAACAAGAACAAGAAAAATAATGATTTTTAAACCCATTTTAATATTTTCTTGCTCTTGCACAGCACTGGTGGCCAAATTAACTTTTTAACACCTAAATAGGTTTATCCCTCAAACATTTGCAGTCTCATCACACGTTGCTGTGGAACCTTTAAAGTAGAACATTTCTGGGTGAACCCAATGCCTTTATCATCTGAGCTCAGATGAGCTGTCTGCCTTTGGTCCCCACTTGAATATTCTAGTGAAAATCTCCCCCAGACCTGGTCTGCTCTCTGAACCTGGTGACCTTCAATCCCCTGGTCAGCTATTCAGTTTGCCAGTGTGAACTTGCCTGACTCTATCTGTCCAGCTGCAACCATCAGCAGCACCTCACTTCACCCTTGCATTTTCAATACCAAAGCACTGTTGTGTAGTAGAACGTAAGAACCTTCTTGAGTCATGGATTCCTTGATGCAGAAGTATCAAGAAGAGATGATAAATAGCACAAAACCTGCACTGATCTCTAGGTGGACACCTTGATAATGCATCTGGATAAGAAGGAGTGAAATTAGTCAGTTGTGAAATTACTTCTCCTACAATCAATTCAATATTAGATTTGCATAAAACTTTACCATTTTTATAGCTGTAGAAATCAAAGATTCTGGTGGTGGAGACATATCTGAAATTAAACTGCAGCAGATTAGCTTCTCATATGTTGATATAATGCTCCCGTGGCTTTGCTTCCCACTGAGCTCATGCATATCTTCTTTTTCTAACAGAGAATGTCAGATCTGTCCAGAATTTTAATGTCTTTCCTTGGATTGGGGTCGGAGTGAGACGGATCCATCTTACTCCCATCAGTGTGTTTTTGTCTTTGTGATTATACTCTCGCTTGTCCATGTTTTTTTTGTGGACACCGCACACTTGCAATGCCACGGTGATGGCACCGGTTGTGCAGATCTGCATCCGCGTTTTCTTTTGCCATTAATTAACGTGTGTTTGGGGAGAAGAGAATAACTCAAACTAATCAGCGCTACTGTGTAGCAAGCACACAAACCCAGAGACCCCTCCACTCACTCACTCACTCACTCGCTCCATCCATCTATCCACCCACCATCCCCCCTCTTTGCTGTTTCCATGTAAGCGAGCAGCATCGGCAGCCCCAGCTTCACCATGGCAACAGGTTCTGGAAGCAGACGCTCACGCGGCCGGCGGCGCTCCTCCAGCCTAGTGCATTGGGTCCTGATGCTGCGTCTCTTTAACCCTTTACGAGCGAGTTCAGCTGAGTCTCCCCTCGTCTCCAACATGGGCCCCCGAGGGCCAGTTTACGTTGTCTTGTTTTTTGTGTCTGAGTGGGTTTTTTGTGTCTGCAGGGGTTTCACCTTCTCCAGTTGTGGGCTTGGTCGCTTCTGATTTGTTTCTAGTTTTCTTCTCTCCCCACATTTTAGATCATTTACACCATGTAGAATGAAGTCTTGTCTCCAGGCAGCTTTATGATCATAAATATTCTTTCTGGAAGCCATCTGAAATATGCCACACGGTTTGACAGCGTTCTGGTTTGGTGAGGGAGCGCAGCAGCGTCTGAGCTTGATTCGTTCTTATAAAAAAGCATGTTTCTTGATGTTAACCATGTTCCTAGATCTTGATCTTAACAAGGACTAAGGAGAAGGAGAAGCCTGTTATCACCGTTGAACACTGAGACATTAAGTTGGGCTTTATTCTTAGGTGTTGTTTGACGGGATTACTTGTGGTTAAATGTTAAAGATTTATTGGGTTAATAAAACAGTCAAATGAACTTAATCCTGTTGTTCAAAATGCTTCTTTTTCTCTGACTAGACATGTTTTTACAGGTTTCATTTATATAACAACACCTGTCATAAATGTTTTTATTTTTCCCGCCTGCTTATAAACGGCCCAATTGCGCCCTCGTCTGGAGTTACGGCAGGATTTAAAGTTAAATGGTAATTATATCATATTGTTTTGTACGTGAAAATATACAATAAAGCATTATTCTGCAATAAAGAGCTGTGTTGGCAGAAATACTGGATATGAATTTAGCATCATGTCTGATGAGAAACACATTTTGGTAAAAAAGCTTAACTTTTTGGGCAAGAAGAACTTATGTAATGCTGGAAATGTATTTTTTTGTTGTGATCAAACTATTCACTTTGGTTATTGATTTTCCTGAACAGATCATAAAATTATTTAATTGACACTCTAAGGTTAGTAATTCTACATTCTTTTATTGATTCCTTTATTAACTCCCCACAAGCCACAAAGCAGTTCTGTTTCACGTCTCATTTAACATGTTGATTTGTCTTCCATCGCATAGAGACACGTCTTCACATGTCAAAATAACCAAATGTGCTTGAGCAAATATGTGACCAGTGGTTTGTGTGGTCAGGTGATGTCAGGTTTAATAAGAATGGTTAAGAAAGAGCAGATCTGGACTGTCCTGGATGTTCAGCCCCCCGCTGATGTGGAGTAGGCCATCGGTGTCCTCCAGGCTCATGTTGAGTTTGGAGTCAAAGGTCATTGTCCTTGTTGCCCTGGAACTGGTGCACTGTGCCTTCAGGGTAGACAGAACTGAACGTGCAATTCACCTGGTCACTAACGTAGTCAGAATGAAGCAGTGGTGATAAGGTCAATCAAAGCACAGTTTGATTTGGTTTCATGTCATGACATTTAGGTATTAATCCAGATAAATGGATACTATCAAGTAAACATCAGAAGGTTTTATATCATGTATATCAAAATAACAGCTTATTGTAAACAAAATGGTAAATTTCGCAGCAGGCAAAACAGGAACACAGATGAAATCTGTCTTTTAAATAATAAAAATCATTTATACTTTCCAAAATTGAGAAAATTATTTAAAATCATTGTTTGTTTTCCCCTTCAAGCTAACAACAAAAGATAACAACAATTATGACTTTATTCGAATATAAACATATTTTAATAAAACTGTGAAAGTGCACAGCTTGATGGACATTATATAGAGTTTCAAAGCATATTTTTTACACAAAAGAGAAGCAGAGAACAAGCCAAGTGTCCGTTTAGGGCATGCTCGATCTGTCTTGGGCACTGGAGTCACAGGCTCTATGTAGCCTAACTACCTCCAGATCAACACTGGGAAAACTACAGAGCTGGTGGTGCATTTCCGCAGGCGCAGGCATCACGCTGCAAATGCACTGCAACCAGTGAGCGTTCAGGGTATGGACACTGAAGTAGTGGACAGTTACAAATACCTTGGTGTTCATTTGAACAATACACTGGACTGGACTCACAACACAACTGCTGTTTATAAGAAGGGACAGAGTAGACTTTATCTGCTACAGAGACTCAGGTCTTTTGGGGTGCAGGGGGCGCTCTTGAAGACTGTTTATGACTCTGTGGTGGCATCAGCCTTCTTTTATTGTGTGGTCTGCTGGGGCAGCAGAATCTCCGCTGGGGACAGAAAGAGACTGAACGGGCAGATCAGGAAGGCCAGCTCTGTTCTAGGATGCCAACTGGACACAGTGGAGGTTGTGAGTGACAGGAGAATGATGGCAAAGCTGTCATCTTTGCTGGGCAACACCTCTCACCCCATGCACCACACCCTGGCAGCACTGACCATCTCTTTCAGTCAGAGGCTGCTGCACCCACGCTGCGTGAAGGACACTGCTGTTAGACTTTATAATGGACATTAATAATTAACAACGCAGTGTGTGCGATACTGTCCAACGCTGCTAATGCCTATGTCACTTTATACTTTACAACTACTGTCATTGTTACAGTGTGCAACTACTGTTTACAGTTTATCTTATACTGCTGTACTTTTGCTTTCTTAAAAAAAAGAAATTCACATCCCATAATTCACAAATATTCACTATTTATTCCTTTTGCACTTTAGTATAGTTTTTATATCACTCTGTGTATATATAAATATCTTAACTTTTTTATCTTTTTATTGCTATGTTCTGTTGTCTTCTTTGCTGCTGTTACATGCAGATTTCCCACCTGTGAGACTAACAAAGGTTTTTCTTACATTGGCTGCTTCTTATTTCTGTCTAAGTCATGTCTGTACAGGATGTGGATGTGGACTAGCTTTCACCAATGTCACAACACTCATCTTATTTTATTTTATTTTGGATGAAACATTAGCACATTTCTACTTAGTTGTTTAAATTCGAACTCTGGAAACTGCTGCTTTATACCTTGTCCTGAGTATAGTTTTATTTGCAGTGAAGGATTTTGCAGATACTGCGTTAGAGACGTGTGCCACCTTGTGGAATCATAGTGAAATGCATGTATCAGTCTTTTCTTAACATGTCTTGGTAAGATGCAGTGTCAAGGTGCATGTGGAGATTTTTGATTATTTCATGGAATAACATTTAGCCCGTGTTATTTGCTGTGTCTTGTGTACGCGTCTTGCCTGGACATGTTCATCTATTCAGTCATTATTGTGAATGTTGCACTATGACACTAAACATCTGTCTCTTAACCGCCCTGACACTACATAGTGCCCTGTGGAACTATAAGCAGAAGAGAACTATATAAAACCTCAGATCTTGGACAAAGTCTCCTGGGATTTTTCAGATCAAATAGCTGATCTCAAGCTTTCAAAGACAGCACTAAAGGACTGTTATGTATTATGTATTGTATCTTTGTGAATCTTAAGCTTAAACTTAATCTTAGACAACAATCAGGTATTAAAGAACCCAGAACTCATAGACAGTATTTAGGGATTAAATAATCTTGAACTCAGACTCAAAGACAACACTCAACGATGTTATACACCAATCAGTCATGACATTATGACCAGCTAGTATTGAGTAGGTCCACCTTTTGGCATTAAAACAGTCCTGGCCTGTTAGAGATCTGTTTGACAGAAGCTACTTGTTTATCCCACAGATGCTTGACTGGACTGAGGTCTGGAGAATTTAGAGACCAAATCAACACCACAAACCCGTGGTGTTTTTCAGATGTTTCTTGAAGAATTTTGCATCTGTGTTTAGGTTGACGATATGTATGAAAGTGATATCCGCTTGAATGGCAGGATCCGGAGTTTCCCAACAGAATATTTCCCTAAACATCACACTGGCTCCGGTGGCTTATGTTCAAGGAGGAAAGAATCTTGAAAATAGATAATGGTACCAATCTTGTCTTTAAAAATAAAAACTTCTGATCTTCCTAATCAATGTTTGTTCCAAAGAACCTCACCAGCCCTTAGTGAAAGTTTGACCCAGGATTAGGAGGGTCCACAGCAGCTGAGCTTCGTTTATGGCACAGTTATTTGGGAGGGAAAGTCCTTTGTTATTTTTGCAATCTGCAATATGAGAAAATCACATTTGATGACAGTTTTTTTGTTTCAGTTCAGTTATATGCATCAGTATTATATGAAGATTTTGGGGAACTTGATTTTGTAGTTCCATCTTAAAAAATTGGAAGATTTAGGCGCTTTTGAGCTTTTTGTCTCTTCCTTGGCTGTTTATTGTTCATATTGGCATTTTTGTTATTGTTAAATGTACCAAAATCAGGATACAATATTAACTTTTATGTGTGACACTTACCTTCTAGGGTTACATTAACCTCAATCACTTTATGGCCGATGTCTGTCTGCAAACTGCACACGTATTGGCCTGTATTTTCTGGCTTGGGTTGTGGGATTGTGAAGATTAGGGATTCCTTGAGTATATATCGACACAGATCAGGAGTGGTGTTGTTACAAAGAGATGTTTGTCTTGACCATTGCATTTTAACGACTTCAAAATTCTTTGATGAGCTGATGTTACACTGCAGGACGAGGGAATCCCCACATTGCAGGTGTATGGTGAGGTTTAGAGCATCTGCAGAAACCAAGGTATTTTAGATGATTATTTAAAAAGGCAGTCGTTTATATGGACAGTGTTTTCTATAGTAGACTCAAAGGGTAGGCTTCTTGCTCATGGATTAAGTCTAGTCTTGTACCAAGGGAGATTTACCCTTCAAACTGAAAGCTAGTCTAGGACTAGGCTTAATCCCAGACAGGGAAATTGGCTCATAAACTGACACCGTAATCATTAATTAGAGGCAATGTAGAGGGTAAAATCCATATAAAAGCCTTTAGAGAAAAACGACATTGATACATCATAAAATCATAATCATCTCAGCATGTCATATATTAATGTAGAGTGAATGAATCAAATCAAATCAAATTTATTTATAAAGCACATTTAAAACAACAGTGTTGACCAAAGTGCTTTACAATCACAACTGAATAAAAAATGTAAAAATAAAAAGAAAAAAATAAATAAAAAGAAGACGTTTGTGTATACATATACACACACAAACACACACACACACATATATGTATATATATATATAAACATACATACACAGGCCTCACTGTTGGTCAAAAACCATGGAATAAAAATAAGTTTTCAGATGGGATTTGAAATCAGGGAGGCTAGGAGCCAGCCTGATGTGACGAGGCAGTTCATCCCACAACCTAGGAGCTAGTACTGACAACGCTCTGTCCCCCCTATTCTTAAGCCGTGCAGAAGTAAAAGGGACTGGTCTGAAGATCTCAGAGATCTCAAAGGGGAATAAGATTTTAAAAGATCGGCAATGTAGGATGGGGCCTGCCCAACAAACGACAAAATCTTAAACTCAATTCTCCTCTGAACAGGGAGCCAGTGCAAAGCGGCAAGAATAGGAGAAATATGATCTCGCTTACGAAAGCCTGTAGGGAGATGAGCAGCAGCATTTTGGACGAGTTGTAATTGTGATAATGAAGTGTGAGATCTTAATCTGAATGAAAATGGTTTTCTTACCTTCACTAAATGCTGTTGTTAAAACCCAGCAGTAAAAGGTGAAGTATGCAGCACTCTTCATCTCACTGAGGATTTGGAAAATTTACTCTGTTGTTTCTTCAGATTATTCTGGAATACAGTTACACACTCGGGTGCCGCTAATGATTTTGTTTCAGATTCCTACCTAAAGCCTATAGTGGCTCCTCCTTTCTCTCTTTCTCTTTCTCTCTTGATAGCTCACTGTGAAAGAGGACAAAACACGCTGTGACTTGCACTGGCACGTGGCCTCACCTTTACTCTTATGCCTCTAAAATGATGTTATTTTTTGGTAGAACTGTAACTACATTTGTAACTCGCTTCAGACCCATGTGGACATGATGAGTTAAACATGCAAATGGATATTATCTTCTTATAATAATTACATAAACCAAACTTCACTTGCCCGGAATCCTTGCTTTTATCCTTGTTCTTTGTGTTTAATGGCTTGAGCAGAACTTGAAGGCTTTAAATAGTTGGTAAACGATAACAAACATATGCATGCGGCACATCAACATCACCCATAGAATCTCGTCTAAAAATATCAGACAACAAATTTTACCTAAACATAACACAATTCCAACACCAAACACATGAATAAACGAAGAACAAAAACACTGCGTAGGTCTACGTGGAAGAAATACGGCTGTAGAATGTGTACTACTACGGCTAACCATGCATACCGTATATCATATGAAAGCAGAGACTCCGCAGATAACGCAGATGATATGTATTTGTTTTTTGGTGAACATGATTTATTTTTATGTTCTGCTGCGTTGCATCTTCCTTTATTCTGACCCAGTAACATGTGTGCTGATTCCAACACTTCTACAGTAATCTCAGTGTTACCCTTATAATGATACCAAAAGCATAAAATAGACATTGTGTTTGCTGAGATATACACATTTTATTTTGGGTATCTTTTTTAGAGCAAAAATCTGTAAAACAGTCTCAGGGCTTAACAGGTTACAATTCAGGTGATGCACGTTGTTTGAGTTTCAGATAACACTAATGAAACAGATATATATATATTCTTTGGTGGTTATGAGTTTGATCTGCTTATGTTAGGGGATTTCTGTTTGCTTTAGTTGTGGGTTTTCACCAGTATCTCCAGTAGGATCATTATTGTGTCTATGTTGTGTGTGTGCATGGCCTGAGGCGAGTTGGTTCCTGCCCAGTGTTGGTCCTCACCTCGTGTCCTTTGTTCAGGGACATGCTCTGGTACACTTAACCGAAGAACACTTGATCCTGACATCTATTCAGTGTATGGAGGCACTTTCACTAGCCTGTACACAAAGTGTTATTACATATGACTAATGCCCACCCTGTTTAAATCAGGATTTTAGCCCTGATCTGAAATCTCAATGTGTTTAATCAGGATCTTAATATATTTTTTCTCAGCAATTTTAGATGAATTAGCTTATATACAGGCACAGCATGTTAGTCAGTTAGCTAATACCATTTAACTTTCTGAGTGGAGAATAAAGTAAAATAATATCCATCACGCCTCCCTCTGGACGTTACCCCAGCTGCCCACCAGAGGGCACACCCCCGTTCCTATTTGCCTCTGTCGGTCCACCGTTACGCTGGTGTGCTTTGTTTTGTGTTTCAGAAGAGAAGTTTCAGTTATTGTTTTGAGGCCATCGAGCCTGGATTTTTGGTTTAAATAAAGAGCTTGCAGTGGTGCCACCGCCTCCTGTGTCATGCCAACCCACGACACAATTCATTTTAGACACGTCCACTTGCAATAAACAGACAATTCTGTGTAATTTTTTATTAGACACTAACTTGTGTTTTCATATTGGAACATATTTTAAGCATTTGGTTATTGCCGTGGATAACATTAGGTTAACTGTTTCCAGTCTGTTTTTACATTAACGTGTGACTTCCGTATCTGATGTCCTGTGGGCCTGAGGTCATGTGGAGTGTGAAGCACAAGGAGAAAAGTGTAGAACAGGCTTGGGGGGAAGAGAAGGCATACTCCTGGGAGAGGGCTGTATTTGATGTTACCATTTTGACAGGTGCTGCACCAAGGCGTTCAACAAACCCCAAGGAAATAGAAAGAACTTACCTTAAATTACTGCAGCCTAAAGACAGAGAGCCGTGTTTGAACTTTAATAGGAGAGGATATAAAAAAAGTCATGGTTTTATAGACACCATCATTCTAGAGCTAATTACAGTTTTTTGAGGTTTTACTATAAAACTTGAAGGAAACTATACATTGAAAGAAAAATAAGGGTGTCCGAGTCCAGTCTTGGAATTCCACAAACCAGCACTAGTAATGACTCCACAGGATTTAGTAGCAGATGCTGATACTATTTATTCAGCAAAAGAGGAGCAGACAGAACGTTGGTAATTCACAGCAAACAGAGTATCCAATGCTAGGCAAAACCAAAAGAGCAAAGCTGAATCTCATACACATTTAGCTTTACACTTATGACATTTAGAAGATGCACATATTCAGTGACTTCATTTCACCTAATTGCAGGGTCAGTCTCCCTGGAGCAACTTGAGGTTAAAAGCCCCAATGGTGGTAGTGCTCGCAGTACGTTAGAACTGGATTTGAACCTAGAACTTCGGAATAGTTCATGTAGGGTGAAAGTGTGAACAATGTGGGATATGACTGAGCTGAGTGAACTTTGTCAAAGTCAAAGTAAACTAGCAAGGGGAGTTCCTTAAAAAGCCAGCAAGTTGGAGCTTCAGGGACATCCAGCGGTGTGGAATGATACAAACAGGTTTAAATTCATCCTACTGCCAGCACTACCGCCACCGTTGGTCTGAGTAAAACTCTTAACTAGTGATGGGAATTCTTTTAAGAGAGCCGGCTCATTTGACTCCCAAGTGGCTCCTCAGAGTGTTTGTTGCTGAAATTAATTTATTACCAAAAATATTCTCTCTCTCCCTCTCTCCCTTTGTGTGTGTCTGTAGGTGTGTTGTGTTTGTAGCCCCCACCTGCTCATTGTGGACACACAGATGCCGTCACACATCCGAGTTGCCACTTGAGGTCGCCTTTTCCCGTCTTTCCAATCTTCCTTCTCATGGTTGTCAATCACAGTCCTGCTTCTCATCAGTTCTCTTGAGCCCTAACCCTCTTTCACTTGTTTCCACCTTCATTCCTTTTTGCCAGTTGACTTCTCAGGCTTTGACTTCAGGAATCCTCTCAGTGCAGATGTTTCATTGTAATTGTCAAATCCGCATTTGGTTTGTGCTTCCGCAGTGCACATTGGAGCAAGATTTTCTTTTCCACTTTGATTGCCTAAAACAAATTATTTTGTTCCCTGTTCAGCTTCAGTGCAGTGCTGGCTGCCCAGAGAGCCCTTGGTGAGTGTATAGAGGGCTTGTGTATGGGGCTGAGACTCAGAAAGTTTAAAAGAATCTCCCAAATGATTAGTGTCTAAATCAATATCTAAGATCAATAGTGCAGCAAGTGAGTAGCTGGCACTTAATTACAGCTGGTGAAACGTGTCCTCACATGTCCTTGAATTTCATGCTGCATCAATAGTAAATGTTTGGGTCAGAGCGAGCATACGTGCCGTTTTCCGATGTTTTTGTCAGACAGCATTCATTCATATATTCCTTTTATTTTGCTTTCCTATTGGTTCTAATATTCAATTGTAAACTCTTTTTTGACACTTTTATTAAAGATTACTGTTAAGACATGGATTGAGGTCTGTCCACTAAATGTCAAATAGGAAAACACTGATCAACTTGTTCAGAAGCTGCTTTTGGTTTCCATCATCAGTGTAAGTTAATTCCAGGCCAGAGAACTTCTCCTTTAGGACAAAGCTGTTTTATTTTGCCATTTCTGTTTAACACCATGACCTTACTGAGGTGAAGTTGCTTTTGCAAGATAAACATGATGCACACAATACCTTGAGTAATCATGAGTAAGTAAGTAAATGCTATTGCTCCTGGTCTTTGATTTCTTATTGAAAAGGGAATTCATAAGTAGATAGCATTACTGATATTAATGACTGACAAACCCTGTGTTGATGATAATGATAATAATAATGTTTTGAAGCTACTTTAATACCTGCAGTTGTCACATGGCATGTTGGCATGACAGGAGGCTTTGGCATTTTCGCAAGCTTCTTTTATTTACAGACAAAAACAAATCAGTCTCACTGTCCACAAAACTAGAACCTGAAGCGTCTTTAAATGCAAACCACAGCGCACACCAACACAGGGAAGTGTGACGGTGGACTGACAGAGACAAAGGGGAGAGACAGGGTTAAATAGGGAACTAACAAACTACAAACAAACACTGAACAGACTTATTAAACTAAACAAGATACTTAACATTGAACCAACAGATGAACAGAACTGGACTAACTGGAGGCAGGAACTAAACCTGGACCAATAAAGCAAACATACGAAGAAACTAGGAACTAAGCACTAAGCAAACTCAGGTGTAACCGATACTTCAGCTAATCAACCAATAATTGAACTAATGAACCAATCAGGACACGGGGCAGGACAAAGGAAGTTGACAGACATACCACCCTAGACAGACAGGACGGGGTGCCCTCTGGTGGACAGCTGGAGCTAATCCCAGAGGGCGGCATGACAGCAAGGAGGCACTTACTCTGTTAAATAGTTCTCACAGGCACTGGTCAGACACAGATTAGAAACTGATCATTAGCAATAATTAGAATTTCATTTGGCAGAATCTGTCAGACAAGTTTCCATTAAATATTTACATCATCAGATATAACCTGACGATGGTAGTAAAAACTCTATTAATAACCAGAACTTGTCTGAGCACCTATTAGAGTATCTAAAACTTATAAATTATATTAATGCCATAAATACATTTCCACTCATTTTTGATGATGTTGTACATCCAGAAGTTGACTACTTGAGTATAACTACAGATGTTTAAATGAAAGAGAAGAGCTGGGTTTAGTGGAACTGAAGCACTTTAATACTCAACATGCAGTGCATCAGCAGGAGGAGCCTGATGGCCGATGTCCTGCTCATTTGGTCTCCTATGGGATGAGCTTTTTGAAGTCAGCAAAAGCAGAGATGAAACTGGGAGAGAGGAGGTTGAAAAAGGGCCCGTAGGGGACTGTTAAGAGTGGACACACACACACACACACACACACGCACACACACACACACACACACGCACACACACACACACACACACGCACACACACACACACACACACACACACACACACACACGCAGGCACACACACGCAGGCACACACACACACACACGCACACACGCACACGCGCACACGCACACACACACACACACACACGCAGGCACACACACGCAGGAACACACACGCAGGCACAGCTGTTATTCAGTGAAGCTGATTAGAAGTGAGAAGTCAGTTTGTGTTTCACTGTCTGTGTAGAAATGTTTGCAACTTTGATTATATTAAGCATTAAATATAAATGGAGCAGTTTGAGACCTTTTCACACAATTATTGAATTTTACTCTAGTGTTCTCTCATAAATGTGTTATTTACATGCACAAACACACAAGGTGGCGCTGTTGTTCCTTTTACACAAAAATAATAAAATAATGTCTGTTAAATTTCAGCCACTGAAGGGAAACCACTCCAAGTTTCTGAGAAGAATAGAGCAACACCAGGATAAAGGTGTCGTTTCACTTGCATTTTCCTTTCCGGGTTCCACCAGTCAGTCATAACATAATCAGCGCTGACAGCTAAAGTGAGGGATGTTGATTACTTTGTTACGGTGACATCTGGCAGTGAGTGGAATATATCAGGCAGCAAGTGAACATTTTGTCCTTGAAGTTGATGTGCTGAATGCATAATTATGGGCAAGGCGTAAAGATTTGAGCAACTTTGATAAAGGCCGGGTCTGAGAGTCTCCAAAACTGCAAAATTGTAACAGCTGTTTTGTTGAATATGCTCCCCAATAAAATAGCGCCTCCTGGTGCATGCGCAGTCCCTCAAGCTTGTTTCCACATTCACAAATCAGTGCTACCCTCGTGATAATAAATAAAATATTTAAAATGCCTATTTATGGGCCTTTATAATAAACATTATAATATCTGCATGTACACACTGATTTAGGTGCTCAGTGTTAAAATTAGGCCTGCGGTTGTTCATCTGTACATAAACATAACTTGCAATAAGTGTTAACACAATAAATAATTAAATAAATGAATAAATAAATAAAATTGCTGTATGTACAGTTAAAGGATTAATCTTTTTTATTTAAACATGTGATGAGGAGGTATTGTCACAATAAATATCTTCATCAAGATTATATTAATTATAATGGAAATTATTTTATTAAATTATAATATATTTTCATCATAGTGGAAATGGAAACCCACAAGGTAGCATATTTCAACAGGGGAGCATAAATCATCAGAACAACCTGGTAAACTTGGTCCAAGAAAGAAAACTGAAGAAGTCCATTTCATAGCTCAAACTGTTACAGATGTTAATGTTGGTTCTGATAAAACAGTGTAACAACAATACATCATGTAATACATCACAGTTTGTTGCATATCTGCAAAAATACTCAGTAGGAGCTGGGTGGTCATAATGTTATGGCTGATTGTTGTAAGCAGGCAGGCAGTCTCTAACGTTAGACATTTTACAAGAGCGCAGACGTATGGTGGAGAGCATGATTGTGTTAGAGGCAATGCCTTTGTCATTTCTGTAGAGACGCAGAGATGGAACTACAGAGTGATTTGCATCTGCTGTTCATTTACATAGTGTTTTGGAAAGCTGCTTGGACAAGCTGAAGATAATATCACAAACCACATGGCGTCTTAACAATCTCTCTCTCTCTCTCGCTATATCTCCCTCTAATACTTTAATGGACTATGATTGCTTGCTGAATGCCTGCTGTGAAATGTCTGCGCTCTGCATTTAATGTCGGCTCATCAACTCAACAAATATTGCTTTAAAGCTTCATAGTTGGCACTACATTTTCTAAACATGGCATAGCAAGCGTGTTTCCAAATCTGTCGTCTATAATATATCTCCTGAATGTAAAGGTTGTGGGTTTGAGCTTGGCTCTGCCTTACTTTCAGTACTACCACCAAATGAGCCCCTGAGCGGGACCCTGATTCCAAGTTCCTCTCTATAATTCAGCAATGGTTTGAAGAATATAGGGTCTGGTGTTGAAGTTAAATTTATGATCGATTTCACAGTTTTCTGATTTCTAACTCCAGCACTGTTTACTGGATGTTAAAAAAGTAAGTTTAAATCTTGACTTTTTGGTCATTTGTAAGTCGTTGGGTATAGGGAGGTTCCTTGGGTTTCTTGGGAACATCATTATGTTTTTTTTTGACAGGTTGAATGCAAGATGATTAAGATTAGCATTCTAAACAGGAACAGGCTTTGCTTTTATGAGAAATGTCATTTATTAAATGAAAATAATGAAAGAAAAGAGGCGTCTCTGAGATGCTAGCTGGCACAGAAAGACGGTTTGATTCAAAAATAGCTGATTTTCCATTTGAGGTCCACTGGCACTGAAATGAAGACATCACACACCGAGTGACTTAAAATAGAGATGGCTTAAGTAGTGGACTGCTGTGAGCCTTCGTAGTCGGCTTTGCAGGAGCTAGACCATTTATATGTGCCACATAGAGCTGGCAGATAAAATAAAGAACATGTAAAGCTGACAGCATTATGCAAATGATTTATTATTGTGCTGCTGATTAAGACTAGGAGAGCCACCCAAAAAAACTTCACTGGTCCACTCTCTGTCCACTTGTATTTCACTCTTTTCTTCTGTCTTGTTATTTACAGACATAATATGAAGTTGAATTTTTTGACATTTCTTTTGTAAAAGAGAACATTCAAACACAGACTAACATGTACACTACAGTGAATAAAAGCTCCAGCCAGGGATCTGTCTTTAGCCAGTCATTATGCAGTCTGTCTTTCATTCTACCTGTTTAATTAACCAGTTATTAGCTCCAGTCTGAACAAAACTCTGCTCAGGATTATGAATGATTAACTTCAGCAAGACCCTTAAACCCAAGTTGGCCTGGGGGACTGTCTGGAAAAGTGTCTGATGAATGGCGTAAACAAAAGGAACATAGCAATAACCATGTATCAGGGGATTATGAAACACAAATAACAAGCTTTTAATGTTGACAAAAGTAAAGTGGCTTTTACTCAGACTGGTTACTGCTGCACAGGTGGTTTTACTGTGGAGATAAGAGCTCTGGTCACGCACGTTGTATAGGACCTTCAGCATCACCTCTCTGCCAAACAAACCACAATAGCATTTCCACTTGCTCCTGTCAGTGAGGACAGTAATCACCCCCTGCAGCCTCACAATCTGCAAAGGCACCCGAGAAAGTGTCCAGACCTGCCTGATAGGGAAAGTTCATCTCAGACATTCCGCTTCCTGCAGTCCCTGCAGCAGATAGTGGAGGTATTGGTGTGATATTGCACTAAACTCCCTTCAGGACATTCATTGTGTCTTTGAAAAGCTTTTTGTTGGATTATTTCAAAGAAATGTGACTGTAGTGGAACTTGACGTAGTGGAAGAGTGAGTAGCTCAATGAAAATCCAATAAATAGTTATTTAATAAACAGTTATCACACTCCCAGTAGGTACAGTGTCTCTCTTAAATGTTCATGTGTTAGATGTCGTGCTTATTCAGGATGTACCTCTAATCTGAACCTGAATTTGACCTTCTCTATAAAAGAATGATCTTAGTTTCTTTCACACAGTGAGACATTAAAACTTATTAAAGAAATATTTCAGACAATACTCAAAATCCCATGTATCAGTATCAGGACTAAAATAAAAAAGTTGCATCTGTTGAAACAGAGTCTAATCTGCTGTGATGATAATCTTTCTCTTAATTATCACTTATTCTTATTGCGGTGAACCATCGTGCAGTCTCTGCTAAACACAGTGATATTTCTTCTAGCTGCATTGAGTCAATCAGGGTTTTTCGAGACTTGACTGTGCTTCTGTTCTTGGTTTGTGCTTATAGGTGTCTGGTCTTGTCTACATGCCTGTTTGTTGAACGTGTAATGTTGTAAGCACTAGAAGTAATGGATTCTCTTACTAAGAACTCGAACTTGCAATTACTTCCTGCCTCCCACTCTCATTCATCACAGCGCTTAATATAATCAACCTCGAGAGAAATAAGTCACACGGCACATGGAGTAATTCTCAAAATATAGACATGATTAAGACGTCTCAATATTGATTACTCTCAGTAGTATCTGTTTCTGCTGGAACTCCCTTCAGAGCATTCATTGTGCCTTTGAAAAGCTTTTTGTTGAATGAATTTCGATGAAATGTGACTGCAGCCTGAACTCAGTGTAGAGGAAGAGGGTGTAGCCTGATGAAAATCCAATAAAACTGTTATTTAATAAATAGTATTGAACAGTCATCACACCCCCGGTGAACACAGTGTCCCCCTCATTCAATATTCATATCCTTTGAGCTGTGTTTAGTGGCTATGAAAGTTGAGCCTGAATTTACCCTTCTACAAAAGAACATTATGTCTTTTCCACACAGTGAGACATCTTATTAATAAAATATTTTGATTAAATGTTTAAGCCAATATCCAAAGCCCAGTTGTCTATATCAGTATCAGGAAGAAAAATGTTGAATTGGTGCCTCTGTTAATAGTGTCTCCTCTGTTGTCATGGCAATCCACCTGTATCTTCCTCTTAGTTGTGTTTCTTCTGCAAAGCCCAGAATATTTCCTTGCCTCCTAGTCATATTGATGTCATTTTACTCTATGCTTTTGTTCTTGCCCTGTCTTATCTTCCTACCTGTTTGTTGAACAAGCAGTGCATTAGAGTTAATATATTTCTGTACTAAAATAAATCTAACTTGCACTTACCTCCTTCGTCCCACTCTCATTCATCAATTTATCAAGGCTTAATATAATCAGCCTCAAGAGAAATAATAACGTCTCATGGCACATGGAGTAAGCATTAAAGTACGATGAAGATGTCTCTAAATAGATTACTCTCAGTAGTGTCTATGTTTGCTAGGGCACTAGGGAAAGTGGTGAATAGTGACTGATAGATAAAGTTCATCTCAGACTTTTCAACTCATAAGACCCTGTCTGAGAGACGTGTCAAATGTACACCCTAATCCCCAGATGTTTCATAAGCTTTTCAACTTATCCAGGATGCACACCATTCCTACTTACCCTGTAATAATGATTCATTACAGTTACTGCACAGTGGACACACTTCTCCCAGCTGATGCCTTTAAATCTTCATACACCTGGAGTAGTGGTGCAAGAGGAACATGCCAAAATCAGCGACACTAATAATCTAAATACTTTCTTTATTTGTTTATTAGTAGTAAAGCTGCTTTTAAACTTTTTACAAATAGCAGTACAGTGTGCCCCGACAAAGACATACCTTCAACCAGCAGGTGTTTCTAAATGGTGTTGAATTTGTAGAAGTGCCATCTGATGGGCTACAAGCAGTCCTCCTTCGTTCAGACTGAAGCAAGAATTCATGATCATGTTTATCAAAATCTATGACTGCAAAAGGTGAAGCAGGAAGATCTCACACATTTGAGTGTAGATTATACAAACCGGAAATCTGCCAATAAAACAAGACCAAGACCTAAAAGCACATACAGTAAGGAATTTGATGCATCAGAATACATCTCAATAATAACCCGATATGTTGGATGTAGAAAGAGAATGAGGAAAACCCTTGCAAAGTGGATCATTTACCGTTTGAGATTCTTCATTGCGTGTCAAAGAGTATATCTATATTTATATCTATATATATTATATTATATTTCAGTCACAGAGTTGGTTTAGGTGAGAAACTTTTTATCCAGGAACTAAACAAGGCCATTTTTAAATCATGCACCATGTGTATACACCCACTCACCAGTCAAAAGGTACAGCGGACAGCCTCTATACTACCATCTGTCCTTCCATCTGTCCTTCTCTCTCCAACTTTTACCCTCGTTAGTCCCATGTTGGCAGTCAAAAGACTCTGGGAAGTTTAGTTATTGTAGACATGTGGCTATAATTTCAGATGGGAGTACATTGAGATTCTCTTTTCCTCTGTGTTATATAAGGGCTGGAGAACGATGTTTTGTGGCTGAGAAAGTAACCGATATGAGGTATATTAGTGAGCTGCTGCAGCTCTTTAAAAACATTTTTTGGATCCTGATGTTTTGCACACACCAATATTTTCCTACGTTAATCGCTTTACTCTAAGCAATATTGTCTGAATTCAGACATTGTTATCCTGTATGCTTAATCCTAATCCGAATGACTCCTTAAACACATTCTCTTGCCTTTTGCCTTATTACTGTAAGGGATTAATGGCTTACTGCGGATGGTGCTACAATATTGATTGTTAGCTCTAGGCAGCGGAGCTTTATGTTCTCTTCATTTAACCACAGTGTTCTGGTTACTAGAGTGGAGCTTAACTGGTACATGATATGTACTGACTAAATAAATACAGGAGCAATGGCAAAAATTCTCTGGATTCTGGTCTTTTTTCTGCAAAACTGCAAAAATGTGAAGACATGAAAGCAAACAGTGTTGAAGACGCAGTAGAGATGTTCATATTTAGTTACAATAAGTTAATTATCAGATTAAATAAATTAGGTTTTATCATGTAAAGAGCAAACAGGAATTAGGAAGAAAGAGATATTCCAAATGTCAAATGCAGAGTTCACATTTTGTTGTGCTGCACTGTGTGCTGTGCTGTGCTGTGTTCACAATGATGAATAATCATTCACCAGAGATCCTGAAGAGAGTCTCTACTCTCCTAACGGCACTCCAATCCTGACATCCAGTCTTCAGAGAGACCAGTATTGACGGTGTATTTGTGCCAACATACAGAGGTTTCTTTTTATTCTCAGATTGTGCTTTACTGACTTTGTGTTGTTGTGCGGTTTTGGATTCCTTGCCCTACAATTAGGATTTATCTGCTTTTCTCTCCCTAATTTTGACCTGTTTACTCTGACTACAGAAGTGATTTTGGATTTTCTTGGAATTTGGATAATTATTTTGTTTTTTGTGTTGTTCTTCCAGTAGTCAGTGTATGTGATATGATTGAAAGTGAATTTAGTAGAGTTTAGAATTTTAGAAATTTAGTAGAATTTAGCGCGTGCCTGCCATGGAGTTTGCAGAGCTACTGTAGGGGTCAAAGCAATGCGAAGGAATGACATTGAAAATGAACGAAGAGTGGCAGCTCCGACAGCTACAAGCACAGTTTGAGACGGTCTGCAGCACAAAGCAAGCCCACGCCATCCAGTGAAAAGTATGATGGATTAAAGCTGTACTTTGTGCAGAGTAAACCTTCACGTTTTAGCTTCTTTCTCTCAGGTTGCTGGTTAAGTTTTAGAGCCATTAAAATATATTAAAAGCAATGACTGTTCTCACACTGTAAAAATTAAGATGCGTGATGCATGTCACAATAATTCCACCCCAAAGATGCCAAGAAAACAGTAACGTAGCGATTAGGAAGTCGACCACAAGATCAGAAGGTTGGCAGTTCAAGTCCCGGACTGGTAAAGGTACCACTGAGGTACTCATGAGCAGGTACCGATCCCAAGCACTGCTCAAGTGGCAGTACCAAAACACTGGCCACTGCTCCTTCATGGAAGGATCAAACAGAACACATTTCATTCTGGTGCACTGGTGTGCTGTGCTGCGTTCACAAAGAGAAATAATCACGCACTTAAATTATACAGGGCGTGAGAGTCATGTTGCACGCTGAAGCTGTGTTATAAAGTTAGCTTTTACAGCACTTGTTTATTTTAGGTAGCACAGGTGAAGGAAAAAAACAGCATTTAAGAGGTGAATATTGGGATTTTGCGGAAACTGAGATTTGTTATTTGGTCCTTTAAAGTGTGTGACTCAATTCCATACTGTACCCTGATGGATAACTCCTGTGTAATGTTGTGGGTGTTCCCAGACATTGAAGCAGGGAGGAGAGAGAAAGAGGGAGGGAGGGAAAGAGAGGACAAAAGCTGACGAATGGAGCACTCACAAGCTTTAAAGCAGCCCACTCTCGCTCATTAAACACTACTTGATGCATGGCCAGACACACTCTCTCTCTTACTTCCATTATGCAGGCTGCGCTGTCTTTAATACACACAAGTAGACCCCATTTCCGTTCCCTCTCCGTTTCACACTGTTTCTCTCACACACTGTGTGTGTCTTGTTTTTAGAAGGTGTTATGGCATCAGCACCGTGCCCCACATCTGTAAATGAGCCCATCTTAAGCCCTGAAGTCATACTGGTTTGTTGAAACCTCTGTGTTTCTCTGCGTCTTGTTTGGTCTGTGGTAACGTCTTTTGAGTTTAGTGTGTGTTCTGGGAGGTTTGTGATTCATTTTTAATGATGAGAAAGTGGCACATGTGGAATTAGGTGAAGCCTGCTGTCTGAATGCATTTCTCAGGTTTAAAAGGGCAGGTTAAATGTAGAACGGATTTCTTGTGAAATGGAAGCTTTTTTAGAGTGTGCATTAATCTGTATTTGCAGTAATTATTTCTGCTGTTGGAACGCTGTGGAAAAGGTGGTTGAGGATGCTAGATCTTTCATCAGATAACAATTAGCCAGCTATAGTAGTATTCGGACAGGATTAGTTGTACATGAGGATGTGGGTTAACGTTACTTTACCACAGGACGTCTGTAATATTAAACTCCAATTCAGACTGAAGGTAACTTGATTTATGCACCGACGTCACCTCCCTGTCGTCGTGTGCATGCTATGTTGTTTGCATAGCTGTTGGTAATATGCACTTTCCTAAAGCACTAAACTGCAGGATCAAACCGTGGGAAACTACAGGATGACAGAATCTTTACTCCGGGAGGGATTAGTATTAGTATTAGACACTTTAGTACTAATACTAAACTTGTGTTCTGTTTGTGGAACTTTTTTAGTCAGTTTCCGCCAATGAATTAATAATATCTGACTGACTGCTGTGAGCAGGTTGCTGTGAGCTATTGAACTAGTTGCTGGAGATTGATCTTGTGATATTTGGTATCACACACACACACACACACACACCCCGGTCTAATGCCATTTCAAAGGGGGAACGAAGGCTCACCATCAAATGCGCCCCCTGGCATCTTCTTCCCACACACCATCACTCTCCTTATGAAACCCCGGAGCAGGATTATAAGTGGTAATGATTGATCACCAACCAGTAGATCCTGTACTGATTGTACTGTTCTCCATTATCCAAAGGATTACATACATCAAATGATTTTGGGATATCCAGGCTGGAGAAGACGTAACCAAATTACGATGTGGCTCTGTAACATAATACCCCGAGGCAATGCCGCTATACCTCAGTCTTGTAGCTTTAGGTTTATGACTCTAAAAGAGGAAAACACACATTTTCACACACAATTCACCACTGAAATGCTGGGTTGTATATTTGAGACCAGGGATTTGAATCCCAACATTTTGGCTTTTATATTATAAGACGCTTAAATGTTGTTCCAGGGAGACTGCCCCTATACATGGCATAAAGCTTGGTTGTCCCTTGGTTTCTGAAAGTTTCTCTTTTGAATTCCAGAACAGAACAAGTTGTTACAAGTGAATACGAAGTAACTGTAAATGAGGTGCAGGATAAGTCTGTTCTGTCAACAAAACTCTGCATTTCCACACAGCATTAGGTACACACTGATTTCAATGGGAAGTTGCACCAAACAAAGGGGAGGCAGGAGTGAATTTTCAAGAGATTTTCAGTGCCGTAAGAACCTTGTGACTGCACTGGAAGATCAGTGGATAATCTCTTTGGCCAGTGGAAAATTCATTGGTAGAGTGGGTGATGAGGATGTGACTGTACCTCCCAAAAACACCAGCTCTGGTTGTTTTCCAAGCTCCAAACCAAATATTTTACAATAATGTCTTCCATAATATCTTGCCCCACAAGAAAACCTCTATCACTGTTTGAAGTCATAGCTTACATTGCTTTTAATCATTGATGGCAAACTGATGACAGTTCTAAACCTGTTCAAGTTCCCATCTGTTTCCCCCCAAGCGTATAGTGCTGAAACAGAACTGCAGGGTTGTGTATGAGCTTTTGCAAAGTAAATGCAGTACAGCCATTTGATGTCTACCTCATACCCTGCTCTGTAGAACCTCTAAATTACCAATTTTACGCTTCAACACCAGATTTAATCAGCTACTGGCAGATTTCCTTGTCACCAGAGTTAAAGGAAAAAATCTTTCTCCACACCTCAGCTTGGAGTGCCTGTTTCATTCAGTTATCTTGATGGACGGTGATGTAACAGCTGAAAATTGTAGTTTATGTGTTTCCAAAGACCAAAAACTGGTGATGCAGGCCTTGGGGATGCTGGAGAACACAACAGTCAAGAAGTCAATAATGACAGACTAAAACTGCTGGACTGGAGATGAAAGTAAACCATTTTACCCAGTTTAATTTTTAATAGTCTTGCCAAGTAAATGTTAGAAAGTAGAGATGTAAACATCAGGCTGAAGCAGTTCATTAAGCAGTCAGCAGGTTTTTGTTCTAGCTGTTAAATTGCCCGGATGAGAATCAATTGTTAGTCCCAATCTGCAGTGCTAGAGAAAAGCAAACCACCACTCTGAGGGAGAAAGTGAATTTTAACAGTGATGGATTGGTTGCAATCTCTTGATCAATTTGATCAATCTTGAAAACTCACTCCATCCACACACCACTCAGCATCCACGACTCCACGGTAGAGACTGTGAATGACAAATGACAAATAATCACACACTTTGAAGAGATAGAATTTAACCTTGACTGGAAACACCTTCTACACAAGATCGCTTCCCACCTGATCCCAAAATGAGCAGCGAGTCCTCTGTTAACTTTGTTTCCTACCATTAACCAAACTCTTAACCCTAAAGTATATTTATACCAATCATGAGTATTATCTGCTATGTCTATATGTGTCTCCAGTTCTGATTTCCAGTGGGTTGAAACTAACACTTGACAAACAGAAATGCTTTTAAAGCAAGACACAGAAAACAATGCAGAATGCACAAAGATGGGCACTTTAAAGGCTTCTTTGTTCTTTCTGTAAAGCTTTTAACATTCAACTTCACTGCTACAGCAGCCTCAGCACAAAGCCAATACACAGTCGTGTCCAACGGGTAAAAATAACAAAGACCAAGCGGGTTTTGCAGAGCATCGACACACAAACTTGAGAACTTGATATACTGTACTTTTTTGTAATATGCATTTAAAATGCAATTGAATTTTCTGTGGGAGTGAAGGTTTGCACCGACGCTCTCTTTTTCACAGCAGAATCATTGAAATCATCTCAAGGAATAAGAGAGGATTTAGTTTAATCCATAGTTTACCCAGAAAAGGGGATAAAAAATCAATAACCTTTGCAAGGGTTTTCTTTAATAATAATAATAAAAAATACAAGACATTCTGATCTGGCAAAGAGAGAAAGCAGAACAACGATACTGATGAACATGTGAAGTGTTCCTGACGTAATATTGATTCCAGGCCTCGCCATGAGCCGCACAATTTTGTATATTGGCACAAGTGTGTGACTTTGTGATGTAAAGCCACAATTAATTAGATTTCCCAGATGTGTCTGTGTGCTGCAAATGAATTATAGATACATTATAGAGAAATGTACAGTGAACAGAGGAATAATGCAGCTGCGTCAGTAGAGATGTAGAGCTCTCTCTGGACCTCTCTTCCTCCCCTCTATTTCTGTCTCTTTCTCTCTCTCACTATCACACAGCTGCAGAGGAGAGAGCTACAACAAACAGTGCTGTATGAAACAGGCCTGCTGCCAACTGTATTTAGATATTTATTTATTTTTTAAAATACATCACACCAGTATCGGATCATCTCTCCTCCGTCCTCTGGTGGGGATTAGCGTGGATTAACACTGTACACTGGGATTAGCCTATTCAAGTCCTAAATGAGTTTTTAATAGACCTTTGCCCTCTTTATCTCGACGCATTAAGTGCACAGATTATGATCAAAATTTCAGTGCTGTGAAATGGGTCAGAGATGCTACAATTGGCTTCACCCCTACAAACTTTGTTGTAAAAGGAGGAAAAGTCGTGTTCTATATCAACATTCAGCATGTTGCAAGAGTAAAAAATGTAAAGAGTTTTTGTTCCTGGGCAATCTGAGCTAATCTTTAGCTTCTTTGGATATTTTTACATCATTGTTTTACAGATATAAAAAAATACAATGACATACGATTGCGTCTAAATAGAAGATATTTGAATCTGTATACTTTTAAATTCAAGTGAACACTGCTAGGCAAGGCACATTATTCGAGTTTTCATACATAGAGATGATTCAGTGTGCTTTACAGAAATAAATAGAGAATAATTAAAGTGAAATAAAAAGAAGTGCCCAAAGAATACAAGACATGCAGTAAAAATAAAGAGATTACAAATATATTACATAATAGTAAATATACATACGACAAATACAAGTACATTTACTGTCTATATTACACATAAATATGACATATAGTAAAATAAAAGAAACTAAATGAAAAGATCTGGTTAGTGGACGGATAGAGGGGAAGAAATGTGCAGGTTTTAGGCATCGTTTTTAAGCGGACTACAGTTTCAGGGTGAAAATGAGAAGTGGTAGTAGTGCAGTGGTCTGAGTACCTGGTGACCATAATCCGATGAGACCCTTAACCGCAAGTTGCATCATGGAGACCGTTCCTGGACTTAGGAAATGGAAATCACTGTGGATAAAAGTGTCCGATAAATATTGTACATTTAAATGTAGTTTCATGGCCTGGCCCACGATCCCCTCCTTTACCCTTATTTTTTTCCACTTTCTGTGTCGTTGTCTTGTTTGTCTGGATGTGCTTCATCTGTGTGTCTCCTGTTTAAACTGTCCTGTTCCCATTATCCTGATGCTGGCCGTAGTTGCATCCTGGCCTGTGTTTGTTCTCCCATGTTCCTCGTTTGCTCCTTTCTGTTTGGTTGGTTTCTGTTCTGATTTGTACAGTTGTTAGTGATTATTTAGGTGAGTGATTATTTGTCATTGTGAACACAACACAGCACACAGTGCACCACAGTGAAATGACCCATCCGTGAAGGAGCAGGGGACAGCTGGTATGGGCAGCACCAAGAGAGCAGTGATTGGGGATGGTACTATGCTCATGGGTACCTCAGTGGTACCTTTACCGGTCTGGGACTTGAACAGGTAACCTTCCGATCACAGGTACAACTCCCCAACCATTAGTCTACCAACTGTCCCAGGTTTTTCTCTCCCTGAGTCTTCAAGCAAGAACTCCAACACTGGAAGGGGTGTTTGCAAAGTTGTGCTTTGTGTTTTGTTTCGAACTTGGGCATAATGTATTGAGAAACGAAAAGAACATTGCAAATGAAGACAAACTAATTCCAATAGAGTTCTAAAAATCCCACCAATGGCCCTCAATCTCCTTTTATCATGTCCTATGAAGCTCTTCTTCTTATTCTAAATATTATCCCTAATGATTATGATGAACAGCAATATCATTTCCACACAAGAATGCAGTGCTTAGAAGATAACGTCTGACTTCATGCCTTACATTTAATAATGCTGAAATGTTTCAGTTAATGATCTGCGTTTGACCTGCTTCATTATAATATACTAATTGAAAGACTCTGTTATACAGAGGATACAGAAACAGTCCAACCTCTACTGATAGCACTGGATTTTACGTGCATTATAAGTTAAAGGTATTCAGAGCAGAACAAGCTATAATCTGATCAATCTCTTTCATTACGTAGAAGTTGCAAACTGATGACATTCTAAATTAAAAGATTTTTGGACAAAACCTTGCCTTCTCGCATTCTTTAATCTTCTTCTGCTTAATTCTCTTTTTCTTGCTTAAATTCCATGAGTCATGTCAATTCCACGTCCCCACTTTTGCTTTTTTGCAATCTGATCTCTGTATGCTTGCATGTTAATTGCAACGGGCCATGGAAGCGTTCCACTCCGCTCTCCGCTCCGAGCCATCGTGAGCCGTGAAACATGGAGACGGTGAGGAGAAGTGACAGAAGCTGTCTCCTCTAATAGCGCCTGCCTCTCCAGCTTCCCCCTTACGAGGCCAGAGAGGGATCTTTGCAGCCCAAGCCAATCTCTCTCTCTCTCTCTCTCTCTCTCTCTGTGTTAATGTGCTAATGAATATGCCTTGAGAGTCTCACATGATGGGGAAGAGACAGAGAAGGGAGAGAGATGTTACCTAGATAAGAGCTCCCAGAGGCAGCAGTGGAGCAACTGGAGCAGCTCGGGGCCAGGAGCACTTGTAAACAGAGTTGACGTGATGTTGTGATTTTTCAGGAGATGGAGCTGAGTTGAGAATTTGAGCTTCCTACTCGCTTTGTCTTGTAAATGCACACATATACAGGGTGTAGACAGAACCGTGGTCTTAAACAGGTTTGGGTCAGAGGTGATTCACAACAAAGAGAATCTGACTCTTTTAGCAAAAGTAAGTATTTGTCATTGTGAACACAGCACAGCACAGCACGCACTGCACCACAACCAAAAGTGACCTCTGCATTTGACCCATCCGTGATGGAGCAGTGGGCAGCTTTTGGCGGTGCCCGGGGAGCAGTGCTTGGGGGCGCCACCTTGCTCAGAGATACCTTAACCGGTCCAGTTTTTGTTTAGTGGAGCTCATAGACCTTTTTTAACATAAAGGGTATAATATGGGAGGCTGTACTAATATGTTTGCATAATTGTATGTTTTCCGTTCTTTAATATGTAACTGTGTGGTTTAGTAGAGTAGGATGCCAGAACATTTGATTCCTGTCACACTCTTGCTTTACTGTGCTGTAATGATTTTTTCCCCTCTACTACTCTGGCCAGAAGCCTCTCAGCCATAAAAAGGTCTTACACTGTATTAACATGCCAGACCACAACAGTAAGACTCTCTTCTTCTGGTCATCAGCTCTCAGTCCGTACTGAATCTTTATCAATCCCTTGCTATGCCGCAGCTCTATGAATCTGAGTCCCGTGAGAAGCTCGTGGGTTTCCAATATTTTGAATAATGTGCACTAGTAAATAACCTGTGTATAATCCATAGAAACATCTCCTGAGGCAGAGACGTACTAATTACACTCAGCGATTTTCAGTAGAGTCTGTGCAGCACAGAAGAAAAAATAACACAAAGTGCAATATTTCTGTGCCTTCCTGTTGTAAGATTCCAAACTCAAAAAATGAGGATTCTGCCATAACTTGGTTGTCATTGCAGATGGTTTAAGATGTTAACAAGTCCCATATTCCCAGATTTTGACATCTGATTTTCTGTAGCATTGTGGACTTAAAGTCAGTTAAGCTGCCCATAATTAAAGATAATGCAAAGTAAGTAAGTCACATGCATTGAAACTGTTTCCTGTGTGAACTGGGCACTAGGCCACTCACTTAGAATGCTGTGCCTTATGCATTTATTGATACAGGATTACAGTCAAATGTGTACGCCAAGAAAAGTGTTGAGTGTAAGCGCATTATTGAAGCAGTTCAATCTTCCATGCTGAGGAACCAGGCTTATGGTGGCAGGAAACTCATTCACAAATATAGTTTGTTGTGAGCTACCACATGCTAACTGGCTAATGTTCAGGCTTTAGATGCTGGATATCGCTCAGGGTTAGGGTTATCATCAAGAGCTGCCTTGGCAAAGGCTTTGTTTGGTTCCAAAAACGCAGATTAACAGGAACAAAAGGAAAATGAGTCTCCACGAATCAACTTAACCTGGTGAGCAGCCTAAACCAGCTTTTTGGACCAAACTGTTTATTAAGGATAATCTGTGTATGTGGCAGTGAAAGATTTGCTTTTCTGCTTCCACATAAAAGCTATTTTAGCACAAATGTCTAAAAATCTTAAAGCTGTCTCTCAAGAAAAAATGCAAGGTGGCTTACACGCTGAAACGTTGCTCAGAAATGACTGGAGGGACTTGACAAAGTTTTCCAAGGTCTTAACTTGGCCTCCAACATCCTAGATATGAATCTGACATCACTCTGGCAAGTGAAAAACAAGTTTAATCCTTGTAGGCTCCACCCCAACACTTACAGGACTGCAAGGCTCGGCTGCTAACATTTTAATGTTTGATAACAGGAGCGACACTTGAGAGGTCTCGTCAGGTCCAGACCTTGACAGGACAGAGCTGTATTGACAGCACAGTACACACCCAGACCAAAATCATCCCCCCTGCTGACTGTTTCACCACATGAAGTATCATTTTAACAACCTTCCCATTCAGCTGGATAATAAATACATTATGAGATAGCATATGCTAGCAGGTTTAGCAAGTGCAGAACTTCAGTGCTCCCCCAGTGACCATCTTAGAGTGTGAGTGTGCAAATATTCTAAAACATGTTCAATCCATGCAAACCAGATGGAAAACACCTGTGCTCATTCTAAGCCTTTCCATTTTGCACTTAGCCATGTTGTATTAAAGTTTTACTTCTTCCTTTAGACTCACTTATCCAGAGTAACTTTCATTTGCTAATCAGAGGAACAGTGTCACTGAAGCAACTTGGGCTTAAGGGTCTTGCTCAGGGCCTTAGTGGGGGATACAGCTAATATTTGAACCCATTAGCTCTTAGTCCAGAGACAGGCACCTTAAGACACGACCACCAAGAACACACAAGTCTCATCTTGTCCTGAAATTATGAATTGCTGCAGTTGCAAAGTCAAATCAAAGTAAACTTCATCAACTGTCAGCTCAGCTATATACAAGCATTCAGAGAGACAAGACAACATGACTCCAGTTTTACAGAGTATAAAGACGAAATAAGGCAAATACAATGAGCAATATACAAGTATATTTTTAAAAATATTAACTGTAAACTAGAGGTAGAAAAGAGATTGTAGCGGCAGTTCAATATGAACAATTCTTGACAAACGATCTAAGAAATAATAACAGTTCTGTTGTAAAGTCTGAGGTAGCTATGTGAGGAATTCAATAACATGCAAATGTCATAACAGCGGTCAAATGCACTAACAACAGTTTACTGGTGTTGAAGAAACTACTTTTAAATGGAAGCTTTTTGAGCTACTTATTAAGGTGAATTTAAGTGAGTGATTATTTGTCATTGTGAACACAACACAGCACATAGTGCACCACAATGATATGTGACCTCTGCAGTTGACCCATCCGTAAAGGAGCAGCAGGCGGCTCTGGCAGTGGTTGGGGACAGTACCTATGAGACATGAACCAGCAAGCTTTAGATCACACCCCTCATTAAACACTTGGCAAAGTAACTTCCTCAAAGTAGACTTACATGGGATTTGAACCAACAATCTCACAATCTCAGTATTTAGGGTCAGTTCTCTGACCATTGCACCGCCAGAGCTCTTTATGATTATGACTAAGCTCCAGCCAAGCTACTGGTTTAATATAGTCGTTAACTACACTACAAGCTAAAGAGTAAAAGCAGCAATTTCTTAGCCATGCATTGCTGCTTCCCTCTTCGCCAGCGTGGACTCCATCTTGCAGCTGCCAAGAGTATGTTTGTAAAGACCCAAGTGTGTGCCACGTGGTCATGGTAGCCTGTCAGATGCCACTGCTATGAATTCAACACCACTCAGAAACACCTAGAAGATACTAGAAAATACTCGAGAAAAATCATTTTGATCTTATTTGTAAAAACAAGCCACAGTGGCACAGTTGGTAGTGTAATAGTTTGGGCATTTGCCCCCCTTACCAGAAGGTTGCTGGGTCAAATCCCAGACCGGTAAAGGTACCACTGAGGTACTCATGAGCAAGGTACCATCCCCAAGCACTGCTCCTTGAGTGCTGCTCATGTCAGCTGCCCACTGCTCCTTCATGGATGAGTCAAATGCAGAGGTCACATTTGGTTGTGGTGCACCGTGTGCTGTGCTGTGGTGTGTTCACAAAGAGAAATAATCACTAACTTTCACTAAAAGTAGCTTAATACTGATAATCCACTGAAAATACTGTAAGCTGTTGAGTTAGTACTGTGCTAATTTTAGAATGCAAAACAAATGCATGTTCATTGCTTAGGAACAAATGTGATCTTAATCTCTAGCCACACCTTTGTAAAGCCTGGGAATGAGATCATCTCATGGCACTGACTCAGTTGTGAAGAAAGAGGATCATGGTTTTGTTGCTGCAGCAGGACAGTGTGTGAGAATGCGATATGTGTGTAGTATTGCATCTGTCACGCAGGGCAGTGAGATTTATTATGTTATGATTATGTTTGCATGTTTGCACATACACTGAACATTGTACGTACAAATAGTCTGGATATAGTATTTTTCATATTATAACTCTACCTCTTGCACGTCAATGCAAATGTCAATTTCCACCTGTAAGGTAATACTGCATCCTGACTTTTCTCAACTCTACCTCTATTTCTATTTCTATTTCTAGTTTCAAATTATATTTAAAACGTCCTTGTCTAGTTTAAAATGTATATTGTTTAATGTATATTTTGTGTTTTTACTTATTTATTGTTTATTCCATGTGCCTATTTGTGCCACTGCCTGTTTGTTCTCTGTTCTGTTGTTCTTTGTTCTCTGCACTGAGATAACCTGGAGCCACGTCGTGTCGACTCTCTGTGTACCTGTACAGTATATAGCAGAGATAACAATAAAGTTTACTTTGACTTTGACTTATTTATATATAACCAACAGATGGTGTGTATCATGAGAGCCACTATGGAGGCTGTTACAGACATGGAAAGAGTTCTATTTATTTTCATGTTTCTGAATTACTGATGTAAGTGAGACACTGATAAATGGAGGATCTTTTACAAGTTAATTTCCTTACTGAAATGAATGGACTCGAACACTCAGATCTGGCCCAAGTTACATATCTCCTCCACCAACAGGGAGGATTTGGCAAAGTACAAAATTGTGAATGAAAAGCAGTTCTTGTGGAACCATGAGTTCTACACCAAGGAAGATGTTTTCCATGTTCACATTGTGCTGGATCCTTGTGTTTGTAGGCAGGCGTAACACTGTGAATCTGAGAAAATAAAAAAGTACTTTTTGCTATGACGCAAGCATCTAGAATCTTTGCAAGCAACCTGAATCATTTATTACTGCCCCCTGCTCCCACAATGTCTGTTATTTGGACAGGATTATGGCTATGGTTTACAGATGGACACACAGATGGACTGACCTATGAGGCTGCTTCGTGTTGGTTGTAAAACAAGTCGGTTGCTATGAATATGGAAGAAATGTTTCAAATTTGTATTGGGAACACTGCAGGACAAAAGTAGATTCATTGAATTGCTTTATCTTGTTCTTTTGTGGTTTCCTGAGTCTTGCAGCATTTATTTTATTTCTGTCAGTCTTTACAATTCAGATAAGAAACGCCGTGCCGCGTGGTGAGTCTCATAGGTTCAGATCAGTTCAGTTCTCGTGCATTCTCATGGTCAAATTCTTCAAGAAATGTCTCATTTCTCATCTCACACCCAAATCTTTCTAGCTCTTTGACCAAGTGATTTTGGTCACAAAGATTCATACATTCATAGTAACTTTATGCTACACGTGCATAAAGTCTAAAAGCAAGCAGCTTAAAGTAATTGGGTTGCTCTAAATTGGCCCAATAAGTTAAGAATGTGTGTGTGTTTATGCGAGTGTGTGCCCTGCGGTGTGTTGGCAGCCATCCATAGATGGTCCCTGCCCCGTGCCCAATGTCCCATGATAGGCTCCGGTAATCCCTGTGACACCAGTAGGGATTAAGCAGTTCAGATAATGAATGAATGAATTTTATTAAGGGCACCTAAGATCTCGATGTGATCATGGATTATCTTTGTTTCAGTGACCACGTCTATTACAGTTCTCTCCTCACTGGAATTGCCAAAAAGACTATTAGACAGCTGCCACTTATTCAAAATTCTGCTGCTGGAATTCTCATAAAAACCAAACAGAATAAGCCCTATACTCCTCTGCATTACCTTCCACTTACAGAATTTAAATAAGTTTCTTACCCATTGTTTACAGGTTACTGAATAGTTTGATTCCTCAACATATTATATAAACCATGGTAAATCTCCTCCATCTGCAGGAACTGTGGTGAGCTGAAACTAAACAAGGTGACCATTATGCTCCATAAATTTGAATTCCCATCCCTGAAATCCAGCACATCTTGGCGGCTGTAACTTGCAGCACTTTTATTTAGGTGATTGGTATGAAAGCCTTGTATCAAGCAGAGTGTTCATCAGTGATGCAGAAATGGCAAGGGCTATATAAAGACTTTAACTAGGTTAGGGTTAGGGTTAACAGGTTGGAATATTTTTATTGGGTGGAGCTCATTTATCCAGAATTGCTTAAGAATCTTTAATAATATTTATTCATTCATTATCTGAACCTCTTCATTCCTATCGGGGTCAAAGAGGGGATCGAAGCCTATCCCAGGAATTACGGGTGCAAGGCAGGGACCAACCCTGGGCACACACACAATCACACATTCACACCTCACAGGGGCCAAGTAAGAGTCGCTAATTAACCTATAGTGCATGATTTTGGACTGTGGGAGGAAACCGGAGCACCTGGATGGACACGAGGAGAGCATGCAAACTTCACACAGAATGACCCTACGACTGACCCAGGGATCGAACCCAGGACCTTCTCACTGTGAGGCCGCAGCGTTAACCACTGCTCCACTATGCTAACCCTTTATAGTTACTAAATAATTAAATTATCTCTCTTTTAAAATAATTTCCCATTTCCTTTTTTCCAACACTCTTTTTCGGTATTCAGCTGAAGCACTTACGAGGACTCGCTACTGGAACAACAGAATCCTGCTGCTTCTATAAATTATTGAATGTACGCCTTTTGTACAGCCTGAAAGAACACAATTTATCAGGGTCCCATTAAAAAAGGCACTCTGATAGACATATGTACTCAGGAAATCATTTTTGCATCCAGAGACAGAAAGCACAAAATAAGTAATATTAGCAGCTGTTAGCAGGAGTTTACCTTAAAAGCAAATATTTAACTTTGCTGGAGCCTCATTAATTTGGACATCAGGAGCACAACTGCACCGTCACATTAGGGTGCTCATTATACACACCTTGCTTGGAAGCTTTAAATAGCAAGTTGTGTTTCACGATATCTGTTCACTAATTGCACTCCAATCCAAAGCTTGCAAACACAGGCCTGAGTGTTGTTTATTTTACTCTGGGGAACTATGCAGATCAATTTTGTCCACAGCAGAGTTTATTCTTCTGATTAAAAGTATTTGCAGCGGTCACTGACGCTTAACTTTGGATCACTTCTACTTTTGATAAACGGGGTGTGAAGAACCGTTTGTTCTCAGGCCACTTTTTCCCAGTTGATGACATCTGATTGAGGGGCGTGACAGGTGAACCTCGTCCCTTTTTGCTGCCGCTGCTGCTGACAAGATGGACATGAACACAGAATTTCAGCATTTAGAGTTAGTGACAGAATCTGTGCTGTTTTTTTGAGTGGAGTTCTGGCTTTTCCGAGGAAAGTGTTTGCAGTCTGAGGATTCTTCATGACGGATAAAAGTCTAAAATATGTGGCATAAATACTGAATGCACTTTCTAAATGGACAAACATCAAAAATACTCAGCCACAGTAACTGAGGCTCTAGCTGTGCAACTCAGCCATTCTTTTAGATATGTTTTCATTAGTGTCTTATACACATTTTATTTGCCTGCATTATCACAGAATATTTTGCTAAAATGTGGATTGAACTTTCCTGTTCAGTGGACAGCTGTTGCTTCTGTATGATTTGAGTCTGTTGCTTGGACAGACCTGGTTAACTCCCTGTGCCTCTCCAGGTGTGCAGCAAATTGGAGCGTTTGAAAAAGGCAGAATGCTGCGTAATTTGTCTCCGTCCTGGTTTGTGGTCCTTTGGTCATGGAATATGCTTCCTTCCGCTCGGTAATGAGTGAAGAAATATATGTAAAGAGAGGAAGGCAGGGAGAATATCAAAGGTTTGTACAATTGAGATGTAGTTTAGAGTGAAGGCGTGGGGTGCATGCTGCAGTTATACTGTGATACTGTCATATTGTTCATTCAGGACCTCCTTTATTCACCATTTATAGGTGTGGAGGGGTTGTGAAGAAACCTCATATAGAGGGGTCAGGTGGTCTGCTCAGAAGCCCATAATGCTGGTGATTCTTTATCTCACTTTCTCTGTCTTGTTTGCTTTCTATCTGCATTGCTTATGTTGTTGCTGCTATGCCATTTTCCCTGCCATTGTAGGTCATGTGTGGATAGGAGATAACACCGACATCCCAAAAAAAATTAAAGATGGCCCACATTTTTTGGTCCATTTGTAGATATTATTGTAGCTCTGCTTTTAACACTTTTAACCATTAAAGAATTTCAAATGTTTGATTGCAAAACATGTGAGACATGTAACATGCAATAAAATTCAGTAAAAATGAAAAATGAACAACCCTAACCCTAGCAGACAAATAACACTTTATCTCCTTGTAATAATATGACATTTGACAACTAATCACTATAAATATTGCTGTTAAACAAGAAAATCTACATACTAAAATTCTATATACTGTATTATAAACTGCAAAAAAACAGTTACTGGACAGTTACCCACAAGTCCACTGCAAGGTTGCCACAAAATCTGCATGTGAAATTAAGACCTTGCTGCAACATTGCTAAAGGTTGATGAAAACAGTTTGCCAGAAACCTAACATTTTTGTAGGGACAGTTATTTTGGTGAAAGTATATATATACTGTATATAATAACTAATAACTTTGAAATAACAGTATAATAACATGAAGTAACTGAGCCAACACTGGTGGTCAGGTCTATTTAAATAAACCTGTAAGCGCTCTGTTGTGAATTACACTGGACCACACAGTAGAGGGCAAGCTCTCCAACAACGAGGAAATATTCTAAAGTAGTGAATACATTTTTTATTTTGAAAGGCCTGAAGTAACCCTTTGGCACATTTGTATTTCAGTTGGGAATTGATCCAGCAATAGTAACTGAGCTTAAACTGGCGCAACCCAAAGAGTAAAAACCTGAATGTGATTGTGAGTGTAATAGATTGTTGATTTAACATAGATTCTGTGCTATGCTAGGGTTAGTGGAGGTGTGTGCTGTTTCATAATGACTAACATATAAAAAAATATATATAAATGAGCTTCATACAAATGACATTAAATGGATCGACACATGATATTTCATACCGATTAAATTTTTTTCCAACGTTGCTCCTGAAGCCTGCTACACAACTAAGAAAGGAGAGAGTGATGCTCCTGGTCCACTTGAGGCTAGCATCCTGGAGTCTGAGTCAAAGTTTCCATGGTAACACACACCTCCCTCTCATTATGGGTGGAGGTTTCCTGGTGTCATGATTTCACTTTATCTCCCTGCGATGGCAGGACATCAGAGCTCTGGAGGAAAAACGTCCTCAGATTGTCCCGGTTTTACTGATTTCAGTAGGAACCTGAGGGTTCTGAAACAGTTTCTGCACAATATGCTTTGATTGCAAAAACACTTCCCGCAGGTACTTAATTAATCTTAATCAAGTGAGTAGTTCTTCTTTGTAGTCACTGAACTGATTTAACAGGTAGGAGCGGAAGAAGTTTTGCTGGGAGTTACACCAAAATCAGAAGGTTAAAAATCGAAATAAACGCTTCTGACATCTCTTCCCCGATCACATCTTCTGTGGACTTGACTGTAGCAAGGGATGCTGGAGAGGTCAGATTGTGTGTGTGTGTGTGCTCTGTGAGGAGCTGATGCTCATTGATAGAGACACACTGGCTGCAGGATTGGGGCAGTTCAGTGCAGTTCACTGCTGCGCGGCTCTTACTGGCCTGAAGGCTTGTGGGTGTTGCAGGCTGTTCATCTGTGCCAGGTTTACTTCTGCTATTCGCATCCTTACTTTTGGACCTTTGTGTGCACTTTGCCTTCCAGACAAACTTCGAAAACGACCTGAATTTATGTTCGGGAACAACACAAAAGCTGTAAAAGTGGTAGCATAGAGGTTACTGATGCTAAATCATACCATTTGCTGTGGTGAAATCTTTATTCTCTGGACCTTTCAGAAAGCTATTTCTTCTTTTGGTTTGAATTAAGACCAGGTTTTATCGGGAGGAAAATCTGAACATGATGAGAAAGAAAAGATAGAATACGGAATAATGAGTGATGTCATCACTGAAAGCAATTTGTTTTTCATATTAAATGAACATCATTGTGTTCTACTGTCCATACTACAGTTTCCATGCTGTAATACTCAGTAAACCACTTTACAAGTTCATTTAAAGGGACACAACATAAAAAGGGGCTTTGGTTGCGTAATGGTTATGAATTTGGCCCCGTGATTGAAGGGTTATTGGTTCAAGTCCTGGACTGTAAAGGTACCACTGAGGTACTCATGAGCAAGGCAACATTACCGAGCACTGCCCATGTCAGCTGCCCACTGCTACTTCATGGTCGGGTCAAATGCGGAGTTCACATGTGGTCGTGGTGCACTGAGTGCTGTGTCCACAATGATACTCACTCACTCACTCACTCACTAAAATAGATTAAAGACAAGGAGTTAAATGATGTAAATTAAATATGCATTTTTCCTTGCACGGCTTCCTGTGTTTGTTTGTTGTTGTGTCTGTTTTGTTCATTGTGAGGTTGTGTGTTTACATTGTGCATCAAGCTGCACTACATGACTGCTGTGGCTTGTTGCCCCATGTACTGCATGGATAATTTCCACTTCACCAACGGCAACTTGTAACTGTGCTGTTACGGAGAGAGATAATGAGGTGACTGTTCCTGACAGGAAGAGGAGACACTGGTGATGTGCTCTCAACTGCTCAAAGTCTCCTCCTGCGTTCTGTAAATGAGCAGTGGGGGAAACAATACAAAACTGCTTAGTTCTCAATGAAACTTCAGGAACTGCATTTACACACATATCACAGCCCAGATTTATACACACCCATTAAACAGGCAGAAAGCAAAGAAAGTTGGGGACACAACTCTGGGTCAGCTGCTTGTCCCGCATCACTGGAGCAGGCTGGTGATAAAGGAGCTTGCTGAGGAACCCAGATGTGGTGGCAGGACAAGACCACGAAGCCAATTCCTGGGTCACTTCCATCAAGAGCAAACTCACATCCTCACACACACACGCACGCACAATCTCATCAGTACGGCTCTTCAGAGCTGCACTAGATGTGTCATGATATGGCATGGAGTGTGTGTCCTCTTGCTGTGGTGTGATTTAATTTGGCAAAATTTGCTGTGGTCTCTTTTGAGAGGAAAACCAAAAAGTAATGGCAGTGTGACATTAATATTGCGCAGGGACTGAGCACAATACATGCTATGACAGGTAATAACCCATATATTTTTGCTACTGAAGCAAAATTCAGAGCACAGAGTGGGAGGAAACAGTAGAAAACTTTAAATTAAGTTATTGATTAAATGTATGAGACATTTTTAATACTTCTTGCAATTTTTGAGAATATGTAGACAATTTAGCTAGATATCTATTAGATTATTTTTGGATAATAATCTGACAATTTTAAGGAAAGTGAAAACATTAGAAATTAGTCTACATGTTTAACAGATTCTCAAATAATATTTGACTGACTTGTAGTTCTCTTTCTATCCTGTCAGTCATGCCCTCTCCTGTCTTTGTCTAAGGTTTGTTTGGTCTTAGTTTGTGCCTCTTCCTTTTTGTCTTGGTCTTGTGCCAGGGATGTTTGATGTTCATCTAGACCAGGGTTTCTGCAACCTTCAGAATCAAAAGAGAATTTTTGCCCTTTTCCCACCAAATAAATCCCACCATGTGGAGCCACGAAACCTATGACCTCTAAAAACATAGATAACAAATCATAATTGGTTTTAAAGTTATGCTACTGTACGTATAAAAGGAGATTCAACGTGTTTACTCAAGTAAAAGTTTAAAAGTACAAAGTTACCCTTCTTTCTGAAATTCTCTCTGCTCTGGTTTACCACTGCACTGGGACTAGTGTCTGTTCCCATCATGGAAGTGGAAAAAAAAATCATCACTAAACTTCCACCAAAACATTGCTGGTTTGGAACCAAGAACCCATCATGTCATGAGAGGTGGCTGGAGTGATCTAAAAATGTGTAGTTTTGGTGTGTGATGTGGTCGAAGTTTGGTCACCTGGCTTCCGTTGAGTTGTCTCTGGATCTCAACTTCAGCACCAGCAGCAGCACTGACACCGTTTCTGAGGAAAAGAGTTAACAGTGATCCAGATTAAATTTTTACAAGTGATGCACTGGGGTGTTGATTTCACAGCTCCTCCCATTTTCCAAACATCACTCTTTTAGTGTCCACAACTTGACACATTTCTGGTAAATAAGGACACGGATGGTCAGTGTCTTGCAGTTGTGGTTCTGCTTTGTTGGAAATGCTTCTGACTCTCATCCGTGTTGGTAGGCTGAAGTACAGTAACAGAAGTGTTTATACTGCTACAATATTTATGTTACTTATACATGTTATGTTACTTTATATTACTCAGTTACTTCCCTCCTCTGGTCTAGTGCACACCTACAACTGAAGGAGAAACTAGAAAATCACTCGGTCAAGGTTTTATTGACCTGTATTCAGACGTTCTTAATTAATTGCTAATCTCCTGTCTGACCTTCTCATCAACAATATTAACCGCTAATCTTCTGCTTGACCTTCTTATCCTCTTCCCAGCCTCCCGCTGATTAGCGCTAATACTTTGATGGAGTCTAATTGAAGGCAGTTTTTCACAGTTTAACCAGATCCTCATCTCTAGCACAGAAGTGCTTTGGTTTATGATGTTGCTGCTTTGGTTTTTATTTTCTCCTGTTTACTGACATCTTTACTGCAGTCCGACGCTACACCATCAACACCACACACAGGACGGAGTGTGCCGACGCATCTCTCCATCGCTCTACAGTGCTGTATCTCTCAGTTCTACATCCCAGTGATTCTTGCCTGTGAAGTTTTAATCGTTATTATTATGGTATGTTGTTTGTCCTGAGCTTTTGCTGCAAAAAATGGTTCTCTGCTTCTGCTCAGAGGTTTTGAAAGGACCTCCACAGGGATGTAGGCAGATTTGAGGGACAGTTGAAAGCAATGAAATGTTGAAATTAAAGAGAGTAAACAGGAGTGAGATTCACTAAAAGGCTCGGAGTTAGGTTCAGACGAGGAAATCATTCAGAATCCAATTATCAGACATCAGCATTGTTCCTCCCCGACCGTAGGGAGCGTGTAATAAAGAAACATAGTCTGAGAACATCAAAACAGTGTGTGTGTGTGTGTGTGTGTGTGTGTTCTTTCAAGCAGCACAAATAAGAACAAGCTTCACTGACTTGAGAAACAGAAGGAGCCCTGAAGCCTCGCTGACATGATGTGCACTTGCTGAACAGTATCAATAGTTCATTATAACACAACACAATACACCCATGGACACATTATTTAACATTTCTTTGTTCTCTATCTTGTGTTTATTGTGTCAATATTAAGAATTCATCAAGCGCAACATTAACCTCAGTGATCATAAAAATACATTTAAAGAGCAACACCAAAGCAATTTCTGCCAATTTACAGCATTATCTGGGAGCTGAGTGTGTTTTTTGATCAAATGTGACCACAAATAAGAATAATATTTATTTCCTAGATAATCTCCTGAAAGAGTCCCAGGTTTTAGCTCTAATGCTGCGTTCTAACCCTACCCGACTTGAATATGTCTGTTAAAACTGGTTAGAAGCTGACATGCGAACGGGAGAACTCATTTCAGCATTCAGTGCATTGCTGTTTGTTTGTATTCATCATGCGGAGAGAGAGAGAGAGGAAGGCATGGACGTAGAGAGAATATTTTCATTTTGTTTTCCCCTCAGATTATTTTTTAAACATTTACATCCTGTGTTGTGTAAGTGAAACCTGCTTTAATGAGCTGAAGTATAGTAACACTCCACATTTTGTTCTCACTAACAGTAACAATGTTGTAACGATGGAAAAAGTAATGAATTGATTACTGAAACTAATAACACCATTTATTTGTAACACCGATTCCCATCGGTGTTTATTACACATTGAGCCAGTGGGAATATGGGAGAGAGGGAGAAGGAAGAAAAACGGCTTATTTTCTTATTCTGGACAAACAACACTGACACCTTGGAATAAAGCTTGGCCCCCTGCCGCTGCAAATGCCATTCAAATACATTGCTCTGAGACACTAATGTCCCTCTGCTCTTGACATCTCGCGCTGTACTGAAATTAAACTGTCCTGCTTTAGATTGAGTTCAGGAGATGTTGATGTAGCACCACTTCTCTGCCTCCGTTCTGTTGTCTTATTATTCCTGTAGGTTCAAGCTCATTTGTAAAGGGTCTCAGCCCCGTGCACTAAAGCATTAGTGTAATCACAAGGTCTGGCACGAGGTTCTGGCTAGTGACGCCACAATTAAACTTTTAGACAATCCATGTTTGCCTTCTGCACTTTTTTAATGAGCTTCTGTTTCAGTGATATTTTACCTATTTTATTCAAAATGTAGGATTCTCTATTTGCCACATACATGTAGTTACGACCAATATGTGGTGAAATGTTACACTAAGCATTTAGCAGACACTTTTATCCAGAGTAACTTCCATTTTCTAATTACACTGACAGTCTCCCTGGAGCAAGTTGCATGTTAAGTGTTTTGCTTAGAGACCGATGGTGATGCTGCTGTGTGTAGAATAGTCACATATGAACCTTTCTGAAGCCGTGTTCACAGATGAGTATTCTACCACTAGTATACATTATATACGGCAGAATTTGTAGTCTTGAATGTGTGTTAGATGTGTGTTTTTACATCCATTGACATTTTTATTGATATATCTTGCTGATTTTATATGAAGTTTGTGAATAAAAGTGAGTGATTATTTGTCATTCTGACCCATCCATGAAGGAGCAGTAGGCAGCTGACATGCACGAGAGACTCGTGATTGATATATTCTTCTCACCTGGATAGCAGGAAACTTGCTTATAAATATCCATTCGCTCTCACTGTTTCTTTGTATTGTATTATTAGTCGATGGCAAACAGTTGAGTGGTTAATTTTCTGCTTTTGTTTTAATGTTGAGGTGAGGTTGAACATGAGTTGCCAAGCTGCATTCTTAAATCTGAAATGCTTGCAGTGTGTAGTTCTGAAAAGAAAAGGCTTCTCTCAATTTTTATTCCAGCTGCATGAATTTGTTAAAAGCACAAGGTCAGAAGGTCCGGCTTCCAACATCAGGACTTTCTCTTTTTGAAACTACATTTCAAAAAGATTACAACACTTCTGGTTGGGTAGATCTGACTCAAAACTGCTAAAGATTATTGAATGCTCCAAGCCATTGACTAAACACGGCAGGAGGCCTCGCAATTACGTGTGTACAGCTCACAGAACATGGCAAATCCTCTGCTTTTAATTACTGTTTATGGCTTGAGGTTGCTAGATGAACTCTGATTGATATGCTTTAGCAGCAGGCATCTGCTCTGTCGATCTAATTGGGCAACCCAAAACGCAGCCCACCGTGGAGTCAGGAAAGCCATATGGACAGTTTGAAATCTATTATTTTTCTCCAGCCCAGTGGTTTGGGACAGTCTCAATGTGCATCGTATTAAAGAGTGACTCTCATTCCCAGAGGGACAGACACCATGTCATTATCGACTGGAGAAGCACCAAACTCTGGTTGTTCCATGTGTATAACCAAAAAGATCTCACAATAGACATGGCAGAGGCAAGAAGTTGTCCCTGGAAATGCCTGTTGGGTGAGCTGTTGGCTAATATCTTCTACATCTTTGCCACAACAGAAGGTTGTGTTTTTAATCCCACCATTACACATTTACTAACCCATCACTTTGCAATGGCTGTTTAACAAGCTTCTCATCGTTTGATGTATTTTGTATATTAAAAGAAAGTGAAAGTGAGTGATTATTTGTCATTGTGAACACATCATAGCACAGCACACAGTGCACCACAACAAAATGTGAGCTCTGCATTTAACCCATCCATGAAGGAGCAGCAGGCAGCTAACAAGCACCCGGGGAGCAGTGCTTGGGGATGGTACCTTGCCTCAGTGGTAACTTTACCGGTCCTGGATTTGAATCTGCGACCTTCTGATCACGGGGCAACCACCCTACCATTATGCCACCAGCTGCCCGCACATCCACATCCACAACCACTCTGTAGACAGTTCAGATATGAGTTGCATAAATCCTCCATGAACTGGACTTACCTCCTTTTCAAGTTATTTCTGTTCTGCCAGTTGGTGGAGGCAAGAATATTTTGTTGATTAATGTAAATGTAATATCAGACACTTTCTGAAAATGACCCAGATGGGTCTGATGATTTCATGGGGATCCAGTTAGAGTCTGGAAGGGAACTTCTCCTCAAAACTCCAATCCTGAAATCCATGCCAGACCTTCAGACAGACTCATGATTGCTAGATCCAGCTCACCTGAACGCAAGGTTACATCCTGAACAAATTGGCTTTGGCTTTTTTTTCCCGTGGCTTCATTTTGTCAGTGTCCATGTCTGTTACTGCAATGGTTTCTTGCTTGGCTTTGAACAGTTGTTTGCTTTGTCTCATGTTCCCCCTGTTGCCTGCTGATTGGTACATAGATTTTTTTTCCTGGTAAATGGACTGTCTTTGTTTTGACTTTGCTTGATTATTCAGATATTCAGGGATTCTGATTGGTACAACCCTAAAGCCTGATTTTTCACTTGGGTCTCTTCCTGAAAACCTTGTGACCATTTATAGTAGTGGTCACTTTCTGTCAACCTATATAATTTGTAATATGCAGTCAATTGAATTAATCCACAAATGTTGCTTAACCACTCAGTGTACTTGATAACCTGGATCTTGAAAAGAGTCCAGCAGTTGACAGCTTAACGTTCAGGGCATTTGCCCCATGATCGGAAGGTTGCCAGTTCAAATCCTAGGACCGGTAAAGGTACCACTGAGATACTCACGAGCAAGCTACTGTCCACAAGTCATGCCTCTCGGGCGCTGCCCATTTCAGCTGCCCACTGCTCCTTCACGGCTGTGTCAAACGCAGAGGTCACATTTTGTTCTGGTGGACTGTGTGCTGTGCTGTGCTGTGGTGTGTTCACAATGACAATCACTTTAAATGCCATTAAGGCTTTAAGGCTTATAAAGCGGCCTCCTACGAACTTCGCCGCTAGATTCGAGCTTGCAAGCGCAACTTCAAACAGCGAATTGAATAGAAATTTCATCAGGGTGACGCACGAAGCTTGTGGCATGGACTGCGCACTATTACGGACTATAAAGCTAAAGACACCGCGACGATCGGCGCCGACTCCGCATTTGCCAACGAGCTGAACGAGTTCTACGCCTGCTTCGAGGTTAGCCAGGTGGCTACTGCTACCAGCCGGCCGGCGACTGAGGACGGTGACATTATCAGCATCGCAGAGCACGACGTTCACGCGGCGCTGAGGCGGGTGAACACCAGAAAGGCGGCGGGTCCAGACAGCATCTCCGGGCGCCTGCTGCGCTGCTGCGCTGACCAACTGTCAGGTGTGTTCACCTCCATCTTCAACGAGTCTCTGGCGAAGTCCGTGGTCCCCACCTGCTTCAAGAAATCCACCATCGTCCCCGTGCCCAAGAACAACAAACCTTCATGCCTGAATGACTACCGCCCTGTTGCACTGACATCGGTAGTTATGAAGGTGTTTGAAAGACTGATCAAGCACATCATCTCCTCCTCCATCCCAAGCACCATGGACCCACTCCAGTTTGCCTACCGCTCTAACAGATCTACAGAGGATGCCATCTCCCACGTCCTGCACACCTCCCTCAGCCACGTGGACAAGAAACAGGGTAACTATGTGAGATTGCTGTTTATCGACTTCAGCTCAGCATTCAACACAATAGCGCCCTATAGACTGTTTTACAAACTGAGAGACCTAGGACTCAACACCCGCTTGTGCACGTGGGTGCTGGACTTCCTCACAGGCAGATCTCAGGTGGTGCGGGCAGGCAGGTCTGTCTCCAACAGCATCACCACCAACACAGGAGCTCCTCAGGGGTGTGTACTTTCTCCGCTGCTGTACTCACTATACACTTCGGACTGTGTGGCCGCTCATGACTCCAACAACATTGTAAAGTTTGCGGACGACACTGTGGTGTTGGGGTTAATCTCCAACAATGATGAGACGGCCTACGTGGATGAGGTGGAGAACCTGGCACTCTGATGCCAGGAAAACTGCCTTCAGCTGAACGTCAGCAAGACGAAAGAGCTGGTGGTGGACTTCAGCCGGGGACAGCGCAACTACAGACCCCTCTCCATCAACGGTGCTCAGGTGGAGAAGGTGTCCTCGTTCAAGTACCTTGGTGTTCACATCTCTGAGGACCTGACATGGGCTGGACATATCAATGTTCAAGTCAAGAAGGCAAAGCAGCGTCTGTATCACCTTCGGAAGCTGAGAAAGTTTCGGGTTTCTCCTGCTGTTCTAAAAGCTTTCTACTCTGGTGCTGTGGAGAGCATCATTACTCAGAACATTTTGTCCTGGTACGGGAACAGCTGTGTTCAGGACCAGAAAGCCCTCCAGAGAGTGATCCGGGCAGCGGAGCGCTGCTGCACGTCACCTCTCCCTTCCCTGCAGGACATTTACACCAAGAGATGTAGGACCAGAGCAATCAGGGTTTTAAAAGACTCATCTCACCCAGGAAACAGGCTTTTTCATCTTCTGCCATCAGGCAGAAGGTTCCGCACCATCATGGCCAAAACAGAGAGACTCAGGAGGAGTTTCTATCCTCAGGCCATCCGTTTCCTTAACCAGGACATGCCTTTCTAGGTCTCAGTTCTTTATATGCTGCTAATACATACCTCGCTGTTACAATGACTTATACTGTACATGTCCATGCTATTACATGCTGCTATTACATACCTCATATCGTTGTTACGATAACTATACTGTAAATGTCCATGTTATTATATGCTGCTAATACATACCTCTTATTGTTACGATAACTTATACTGGTTGCCACTTCATTGTCACATGCTCTACTCTGCTATGTACAATGCTGCAGCTGCACTTGGCACTTTAAAAAATCATCTCTTTGCACCTGTCCTGCCCTAGCACATTTACAATTTTTACAATCTCAGGTTTGCACACTTAACTTTATGTTCCTTATTGTATAATATATAGTTTTTATTTTTGTCCTGTTACCCCAGCCTCCGTATTTAGGTTAGTATTTATGTTTGTAAGTTTGTATTGCGTCTCTATCTTCCTTGTCTATTGCACAGTTAAAAGAGCGGATCAGGATACATTTCACTGCATGTTGTAACTGTATAACTTGCACGTGACAAATAAAGAATCTTGAATCTTGCCATTAGCAGGGAAAACTCGTACCAGAGTTGATGGCATAATTTTATCTGAAACAGCATATTTTCAAAATTAGTCCTGCAAGCCATAACGATACATCTTATTAGTCTTTAAATAAGTTCATATTTTTGTTGCCCCGGTGTCTAAAAGATGTATGAAGATTGGTGGTATGCTCATAGATGAAAAAGAAAATGAAAAATGAAAAAGGCCTCTTCCTGCACTCTACTGCACATCAATCAAAATGACGAATGGCTTCCTATTCATACTACAGTCTAATGAAATAAGAGCGTGAGACTAGCTAAGCAGAGCTGAACCTCATGTACTCAACACAAAATGAAGCATGACGGCCTGTTGTGAAGTAAGTATAGATGTAAGGTTAGTAATAGTAACCTGAAGAGGCCATAATGCATGAGTGGATCTACTCAGGCAACAAATGAGCCAAATTATCACACTCTGCAGATGAGAACGTATGTTAGACGATGTATTAGATAAAAAATGTCAGCACTGCAGTTTAGAAAAAAGTCCTTTATTCATGCAGTGTTCATTTATTGTATGATTTCGTTTCCTAAAACCATTTTTGTCTCTGCATGAGATTATTGAGTAAACCCTGTTGACATTTACTTTGTTACTTCAATATTGCTGATACAAATCTAGCTTCTACAGACTGTCTCTCACACGGCAAAACTGCACACTGCACCATGGACCCAGAAATTAAATGCAATTGATTCCTATAAAATGTTTCTCTTTTTTCATGTTTACATAGCATAAAATGATTGCAAAAAAAGCGCTCTCAAACTTTGTGGCGTGTAGGTCTGAAAATAAGTCATTTACTTCCAGCTGCATGGATTTGTTGATAGCTCAAGGTCAGAAGGTCAATTATCATCTGTATGCTGGCAGAACTCTGACTTTTTGAAGCTCAACTTCTGGCGTGTAGGTAATTTTCCTATGGCTCTAAAGATTCTAAAGCTTAAAAGCTGCAACACAACGACTGAACACAGCAGGAGAGCTTACAGTCACGTGTGCAGTTCACAGAAAGTGGCAGCTCCTCTGCTCGACTGGAGTTCTGTCTTGGGATTGCCATGCTGGCTGATTTTTTCCCATCAAAAGTGATCATTTTGTTTGTATAATAATCTAGGTGTCATTGTCTGTCTATTGTTTTTAGATTAGTAGATTAGTTTCTAGGCTCTGTAGTACTTGTGTACCATACTGTCCTAATCTTTTGTCACAGAGGTATAAATGTGCCATCACTGCACAACAAAAATCCTATTGATGTCACTCTATGGGTAAGAAAAAGCTGCAAGTCGCAACAACCGAGATCCAAGCACAAGTTGCAAAAACCAGCACAAAAAAGGGTCAGCACTGAGCATCAGCAGTGTCGAACCACGTGAATCAAATCAAGACATAATGACATACATTTATGTAGTGTTTCAGTGGCCCCTAGATGTCAAAACGTGTTTTCCTTTGCTATAGTACCAATTACAAGCTGATCACCATGACTGACCAGACGCACACCATTCCTATTTACCCTGAAAATTTCACCTTTCTGCGACTCATGGTTCAAGCTGCACAATCCATTTTGTTGGAGATAATAATAATAATAATAATAATAATAATAATAATAATAATAATAATAATAATAATAATAATAATAAGAGAGAATAAAATTCACCAACATCATAATTCTTGCCATTATCATCAGAATTCATGTACACTGGCTCAGGAAGGGTCTGCTGGTAAAAACCCTGCTGCTGAGAACACCTTATTTCACTTGACCACAGGATGACTATTTGCAGTGTAATTATTCTCAATCTCAGTGTAAATCTAAATCATGTCTCAGCACCTGCAATGACAGTGGGAATAATGCACCTCAATCACAGATGCTATTTGAGACACAGAGCCATCCAAGAAGTCAAATTACTGTTCTGAATGCTGCAGTGCAGCATAATAGAAACTGAACTGCCGATGCTGTTGATTTTTTTGTTCTCTGCGTGTGGAAGCTGTTTGGCCAAGATGTCAAGCGTTCCTTCTTGATTAGGTCCAGCCTCTTCTGCTGATGCCTGGATCTGCATTCCCTTCAGATGAAGTCTCTCTTTTTCCAAGTGCTGTCAGCCACAGGATTACAGTCACACCATAAATTCAGTGTCCATCTCAGGTCATCCTTTTGACCTGGCCATATATACGTAAAGATCCTGCAGATGAACCAGCACTGGAGCCCGATGAAGGGTGGTGCTCTGGTTTAGGGTACTTGGTTATGGACCAAGAGGTTGAGGATTCAAACCAGGCTCCGTCTTAACTCCAGAACTACCAGCAGTGGGTCCCTGAGCAAGGCCTCTAGGATCTCTCCTTTTATACCTCATTTTTAACTTCATCAAATTGCATGGTTCTTTTGGCTGCTCAGGAAATATTGTGCAATATATGTGTTCTTATTTTAGTTTCCAATCATGTTAAGGCACTGTTTGTATTTCCATCCCATGAATTATTTTCAGGTCTAAATAAACAGTAAATGATACAAAAATGCTTCTTTTGCCACTTTTGCAAAGGGAAATCTACCATGTGAGGTTTGGTGAGGCTTGTTTTTTAGTCCAGTGCAAGATATTTAGATGGCTTCTCTTTTTCCCACACCTCTCCTTTAGACAATAATACAGCTATACACTAAACTAAACTGAACTCAGCAATATATTCCAACATATTAATATACACCACATATTAATATATGTCTCCTCGAGTTAGCCTTAGCTTTCTGTGTTAGCCTGCTCCTCACTGTTGGGTTCTGTGTCTCCACTTCGTGCCATTCTGATTAGTCACTCCCTGTTTAGAGCGCACCCTACTTCCGGGTATGTTGTCTGCACTGCGTGCTCCCTTCCCAGTAGGTCAGTGTCTGTTTAGAACACCCCTCACTTATTATTGAGTTCAGCTGTGTCTCGTTCTGCCTTGAGTTTGGGATTGGTGAGTGCACTCGTTTGTTGAGTTCTGTGTTCTTATTTAAGCCAGTTTAACCCAAGTGTCTCTGAGTCTGTCTCCCTCATGATACGTGTGGTTGTTTGTGTTGTGGGGTTTTTTTGGATTCCCTGGCCCCTTCCTGTTCTGCTCCTGCCCTGCTCCTTTTGATTGAATTTTGGACCCTTCCTGCCCTGCTCCTTTTGTTTTAACTTTGGACCCTCTGATTCTGGTTTGGTTTTTGTTCCCTTTTAGGATTGCCCTGTTTTGCTTCTTTGCCTCACTCCTCTTTCTTGTGTTTTCTCCCCAGGCTTGTGACTCCCAGTGCACTTTCCCCAGTTGGCCAGACTGTCTTGGAGGCTACTGTGCCTGGGCTATTGTCAGTCCACCTCCCGAGTCTTCAAGCGTAAGGACCTCGCTTGTTCTGCTCACTCGGGGAGGTTCTCCTCCAGTTGCCCAATGCCTACGACTGGGAGCACGGGCCTCACCTTTCTGTTGTTACTTTGTGCTGTTTTTGTGTGTTTCCTGGACTTGTTTGCCTGTTTTTGGTTCCTGGACTTGTCTGCCTGTTTCTGTTTCCCTGCAGGCTTGTGTTCCCCAGTGAGGTCCTCTCTCCCCCGTTCCGATCCGGCGCAGCGCCGGGGTCGTCCCTGTTTGCCTCGTGGGCTTGAGAAGCGCAAGACGCTCCTTTCTTGGTTTCCCCACGGAGGCTCTCCCTTTTTGGTCACGGCCACGCTCACTGGGGGCACGAGCTCCACCTGTGTTTTGGACCTTGGTTGTTTTTGCCCTGTTTGTTCTCTGGTTTCTGTTCCCCTTAATAAACCCCTTTTTCAATATGCCTGCAACAGTGTCCTCACCCCCTTCCTGCAACCGCACCATGACAAACATTTCATTGTAATTTGAAATCTGAAGTAAGTTCTCTGGGTTAGGCTTGAAGCCAAGCTTACTTGGCCAGCTTCTGTTACAAATTATATTTTAAACTGAATATGGTCCACTAGAAGCAAATATATAAATCTCTGTGCTGATATGAGCTCACTGCTGACCTACAAGTGATAATTAAGAAGAAATGAGAGATGCAAATCCAACATCTAAAAGGTGGAACATGGACATACAGTTTTGCACAAAATATTACAAACCCATTTATCTTCTTACTGGTGAAAATACAGAAATATTAAAAATTATCATCTGTACAAAGTGATAGCATTAAAGTTCTGGATTTAAATTTATTTTTCCAACCACGTCATTATGAGGTTACATCGTGACTCATTACTGCAGTATCACAAACAAAAAGCTATCAACCAGTGAAATATCTGCTGGAAACAAATAACGCTTTAGTAGATACTTTCTATTCAAAATGAGTTCTTTTTACCCATTGTTAAGTGGATAGCAATTTGTGTAGTCAAATGAGTCTGCTTTTCATAGGAAGTCAAGTGTCAGAGTTAATTTACCTCACACAAACAAGTTAAACTAAAGACACGAATCATACAATTGGAAAGAGGGACAATCTATAACTGGACTCTTTCCTGCTAAAGGAAATGAGTTAAACCATGAGTTTCTTCCTTAAAGAAATAACGCATAATTATATTGGACAGGCAGAGTAATCTCTCTCTCTCTCTCTCTCTCTCTCTCTCTCTCTCTCTAACCCTCTCTGCCTCTTTATGTGATAATGTTTAAGGTAAAGGTTTGATCAGAGGTCAGAGAGAAATGGAAGTTGTTGCGTCCCAAGCAAGAATAAATGGAGCCGTCTTCACTAAAACACACGTGGAATGCGAGGCTTCCCTCATTAAGTTTCACACTCAGGGAAAGTGTAGTGGCACATTTGTTTTTCACGCTTGAATCGTGTAGTGACAAACAGGATTTTGAAGAGTCCTGGAAGTAGGCACTCTTTAGTTTTCCTGCAAGCCACGAGCGGTTTTGGCTGAACGAAGAGTTCCCCTCGCTCTCTGCCCACGTCCCTTCTATTCACAACGCTCCGATGCACTTTCTCTTCTAATTGAAATGGATCGCAGCGCGTGGATGGGTAGAGCCTTAAGACACATGCATTTACTTTCCTGTGACAGCCCATGTTTTCGTCAAACGCCGAGGGCAGTGACATCCGGATTGACGTGTGACACTAAAATCCCCTTTGAAGAGAAACAGTGGATGGCATTTTCTTGTTTTTCTGACTAATGCCTGATGACAGCTATGGCAAAGCTAGCAGCCTCCATGACCCATTTAGGCATTTGAGGAGAAATTTCGAGATGAAAGAGAGAACATGTGCGTGAGGAGGCGATTAAACCGTTGTGGTTTATGTTTAATTGAGACAGTTTCTGTGTGGAGTAGTAACACATGGCGAGGTGGCAGCACCATGATCTTAACAGTGAGGTCCCTGGGTTGGTGACCATAAGATTTCCTTTTACATTTATTGGAATTTATTGGCTGCTCTTATTCAGAGTGACTTCCATTTCCTAAATTCAGGTACAGTCTTCCTGAGCGTACTGGGGTTAAGGGTCTTGCTCAGGCACCCAGTGATGGTAATGCTGCAGGTAGGATTTAAACCCACGACCTCTTGGTCCACAGGTGAGTACTCCACCCACTACACCACCACCATCAGAGTCAAACCCCGCTACACGCTGCACCACCACCACCCTAATTTGAATCCTGAAAAAACATTTGGGCTTCTGAGCAAAACCCTTAACCCCAAGTTACTCCAGGCCTCTTGAAGAAATCATTTTTGATTAAATAAACGTAACCACTAAATGTATGCATACAGAACTTTCTCTGATTTGGATTGTTTTTAGTATATGATGATGGACGGATGGGAGGATGTAGGGATGAACAGATTGGTGTGAGGATGAGTGTTTTTGGTGATTTCCGCTGCTACTGCTCTGAAACACGGTGTCCTTGTCCACTTTCACACCTTTACAACAACCCACTGAGCTGTTGCAGGATGAGAACATCACACGTTAAACTGCTGTGCACGATTTGTCTATCCCATGATGCTCTACCTCCTGCCCCCACACCCCTCCATCTTCTCATGAAGATCACTCGCTCCTTCCTCACAGCCCATCCGTAGACCCATTGAATAACTCATGAGAACAAGTTGGCTGGAGACGGGCTGACTGCGAGAACTCGGGGAGCAACTTTGATCCCCTTGAAACTTTTCACTTCAAGGCTTTGCTGTGCCATTGATCCTTTATAGAATATGAATGATTTGCTGAGACACTCAAAGTACCAGCAGTAGCCTCGCTGTCGTTCAGTGTGCAGTGGAAAACATTACTGGTGTGAGAAGCCTGATGAGAAGTAATTCAGACTTTGTTAAGGGCCTTTATAAGGAACTCTGATGCTAATTAAATGGTGTGTTTTGACAGAAACACAGAGTATCTCTAAGGCCTCTAAAGGTTTGACTCGGATGCTAATATCTAAGCTTAAAGCTTTAGAATCTGCCTGAAGCTAATGCTGGTGTTATTTTTCTATCTCATTTGGTGCTTATTTTTATTCCTTTCTCGCTGCATGACTCTCTCATGCTTTCTTTTGTTGTGTTGTTGCATTGGTAGCCATCAGGCAGAGCGGTGCTTTCCACTTTTCTCTCTATATCCATCTTTTACTTTGCCACAGTCCCTCTCACAACAATGTGAATATTTAAATTTGTGAACCTCTTAACTTCTGATATGCATTTAAATGTTTCTTTCTCCAGATAACTTACACAGCATCTATCAGAGAAAGTGAAAAATACGCGTATTACCATGATTTTGTAATTATAACCATTTCTCCATCTCTTTATGTCGACTGGTTATTTTACACCTGTTTTGTGTGTTTTTAAACCTGCTTTCTCTGTGCCATGCATGTGTTGTCTTATGTGTCGGTGTCACTGTGTCTTAAGTTTGATTGTGTTTTGTGCATGGAATTTTGGTTGTTTCTGTTTCTTTGGTTAGGGTTAACACTCTGCAACCTCACTCCTGCATCCAGCCTCCCTTCCTGCCCCCTGTGCACCTATATCAACAAATGATCAAGGATAAAGATTACCTGAGCATGAAAAATGGAGGCACTGCACTGTCATTATGATCATAAATTGGATCATTGATTTGTCTATAATGTAACTTGTGTGATAGTGTTTAGCATAATTGAGACAGAAAAGATCTAAACCTGTATAGATTAGTGGTAATTGCGGCATGTAATAGAAAATACAGACAAAAGAACATTAATTATACAGTCTACGTGCTGCAGGAAACAGCGTCAACATATTTTATCCTGAGCCAGATAACAGACTTGCAGAATAACACCATGTAAACAAATACATTTTAAACCTTTGACTGAATATCGGATACATCTGATTTTAGCCTTTACTTATGTAAAGACACTGGACACACTGATGTTCTGTTTGCCTTGTGGGAAAATTATTTGTTTAAAAGGATAAACAGCAAACATGACCGTTGCTGCTCTGCATGCTGCTTGCCATTTGCCATTCATTCATTTTGGTGCATTGTGGCTAAGATGATGGTCAAAGGCAGGGTTGCTAGTCATTTGCATCTCATTCAAAATTCAACAGCTTGTTGAAGGCAAGTCAAGCACCTTGGCCAGGATCCTGTGCAGGGTCGAACACAATGGTAATTGCACTGGAACAAATAATTAGTTCATGATGAGGGAGGATCCATTCCCACAGTCCCTGATGACAGAGTGCTGATGTGAGCAGAGAGGAGTTTAAACAGAGATGTCATGAGGGTTTAAAATCTCGAAACAGTTAAAAACACCTAATCTACGTACTTTGCAGATTTTATACAGTACATCAGAAATGTTATCCACACTGCCGAACAGGCGATACCAAAAGCTCAGGTGTTTCATTCGAACTGATGGAACTGTGAAAGCTACGAACATGATTTCAGCACCATGGACAGTGCCAAATGCCAATACAACGGGTCAGCAACGACGTATTCATTATCTATCTTGATTGTTGAAGTTGGTGATGAAAGCTGCAAGAAGATATTAGGTCTCATTCATTCACGTCTTACGTTGCACGTCTATTGTTTCTATTCTTCTTTTATTTGTCTAATGTTTTATTCTGTATGATGCTTGTATTTTGTACAATGTGGACAGAAGCAAAGTAACCTGACCTTCAGTAGGAGATGTGTCCAAGAACACAGTGAATCAATGAACCAGCATTGCATTTGCACATTTTTCCAGAAACTCAACACGCTTTACAGAGTCAATGTGGAGCCACATCAACCAGCAGTAATGTGCAGCTCCACCTGGGTGATGCACCAGCAACTATTCTCCAACCGCTACACTTACTCATTACACCTTAACTAAAACAGACATCAGGAACCTTGGTTTTTCCCAAAGGACAACAGATGTCACTTTACTGTATACTGTATATTGTACTATTGTACTGCTTTGGGCACTGTGCCAAAAATCTCTGCTAAAGTTTTGTACTTTTTCTTCCATCTTACACTATGTTAGGGCAGAACTTGTTGAGCAATATAGCAAGTGATGTCCTGATGTCCAACATCTCATCGATGATCAGTTAGTAAAATCTTGGGTACACATTTAGGCAAAGGACCAACCAAAGATGCAGTGCGAAATCTAAGCCTTTTACAGAATAAAGAATTCTCAGTAAGGCAGTAGTTTACAAACTTACTTTGTTATGTCATTACTTAAGTACAGTTCATCCAGGAAGTGAGGTCACACATAATAATTGTGATATCTCTGGAGCCACCTAAAGGCTTGGAGGTCTCATAGGCTACTTAAAATCACAGGATCTTTACAGTGGGATCTTTACTCATAAATCATATTCATTTTAGCTTTACAATGTATACATTTGTTTAATGTTAGTGGGCAGTTGAAGAAGAAGACTGTTAAAGCTGGCATCTATTGCAGTAACTTATTGCATATGAAACATGCTTAAAAACTACTTCAGATCATTTCAGAACTATAGTGCTGGAGGATTATTCTATTAAATTATACATTCAGTCTCCCCTCCCTCTCACTGTTGCTCTGATCTGTCTGTTTCCTCAGTGGAGCAAAGGCTGTCAGCAATTTATTGAAATCAATTCGCAGAGCCTGATCTCATGGTGTGTCGAGCAACACGCGGCATAACATAACTTGAGCAAAGCAGTCCAATTAATTTCGGTAATTCCCACAATAACAGAAGCTTTCAGCAGGAAAATATGGTCTAGGTTTATTACTGCGTTGGGAGTATTCATCTTTTTAACAAATGAAATGGTGAGACTAGGGACCATAAATAAATACAATGTCCTTCTGTTTGGTGCCTAATTTATACCTTTTGAACACCTGAGAGTAATTTGAATCAATCTTCCCAGCGTAGAACAGTTCCTCCACAAGCCTCCAGCAGATGGGGGCCGTTTAACAGGCAGATCCAGTATGTTCTAACTATAGCGCTCCAATTACCCTCTCATACGCACAATTTACTCTACTGAAACCAGCCTGGTCACCCTCCGCTGAGAGAAACCGGTGAATGAGCCAATTTCCCTACAGATCCACCAATTAGGGGTAAACACACACACACACACACACACACATACTGTATACATGCCTGTTGTTGAGAGAGAGATTCTGCATTTCTATAAGTGACATCCCTAGTAAATGTATTTCACACAAACCACTGTTCAATCCATAAAAGAGGCTTAAATAACCTTGTTCTTTACACTCTTATTAGCATATATTGTTACATTTCTGAGCCAAAATTGGTTAGATTAATTGATGGTCTTGATGGTCAGAGCAACACTGATACAGCTACAACAGTAAACCTCTTTACAAATGACAACTGTATCAGACACTGTATCAGACGTTATTACATAACTGCACTTATTTATCAGTGGTGGAGTCATAAAACCAAACGAGAATATACAGGAAGTGTGAAAATGTTACTTGCATGAGTTAAAGGATTTTTATGCAATGTCCTGGTTCCAGATTCCACAGTGTTGTACTGAAACCTGTTTAAAATCTCTTGCAGGAGGTGAATGTCCAGCTTGCGCAGAATTTAAACTTTATTCTTAAACAAATGCATGATTCTTATAGTTTATTGTGACTCCCAGTACTAGGTTCAAAGCAGTGTCATCTCACCAACCATATTTATAATTCTTTGTATTTGAGATAAGTGAGGGTGTGAAGTCTAAGCCTGGCTGAAGGACTAATTCAGACTTAAACTGTCTTTTCACTATGAGTAAGCTATAGATTCCACCTCAAATGGATTGGAGGGCCTGGGTAACGTCTTCTTTGTTGCAGAATTTCCACTCTCAGCTCTTCATCTCATCACAGGGAAACTCTGCTGTTAGCACTTGTGTGAAGTTTTCCCAGCGAGCAGCAAAGTGCATATCTGTCGGTGTCAGCCCTTGTCCTGTCAGAGAGTCTTATGATGCTGCAGTAGTCCGTGTTTGGGTTCAGAGTCGATTCCAACATCAAAGGCCTTTTTGCAGCCTGAGACACTGGCGTCTTCATTCTGCGTTCTGCCACCTCTCTCTACGCTGGAAGTGAAGTTTATGCTTTGCCCCACCTCACTCCCTCACGTCTGGGTACTGGGGTTTAGCTTAATCGCCCCTAACCCTTAGAGAGCAGAGAGACAGAGAGAGAGAGAGAGAACACACTAGGTCTAAGAGGAAATTAAAACAACAGTGGTGGCTCCTGAAGGCTGGGGCTTACAGAGTGTGTTCTCCAGGGTGACAAGTCATCATACTTTCTGCTTTGGCTACGGAAAGACTTAGTACTTAGTTACGTTCCTTTACTTTAAGCAAGAAGTAAGATGGAACACAAACTCAGTCTTAAGCTTTGGGAAATACTGGTCTTTTATAGAATTGTCTTTAGGGGTTCAGTGTCTGTATCCCTCGGCAGCAATAAGGAACTGGGAATTGTAAGAGGATGACCACTGTTATTATCCCTTCTATTTCTTTTACAATGGCGGTCCTACACTTGCCTTTGAAATCAAGTGCGAGACTTGTGTCAGGAATAGAAAGCTCTCTCGGGTGACAAATTGCTCTGACATTCTCCAGTGAGACTTATATGTTGGACTGAATATTAAAGCATTAGGTGGATTTATAGAGCTTGAGATCACACACATTTTCAAAAGGATATTTATTAAAGATCAACACTGATAAAGTGAATCTTGTCTTTCAATTTTACCTGCACAGTGCCCTGCTGCCTAAATAATATTATGCCATTTGAGGTCCTGTGTTCAGAAGTGGACCGGTGGAGAGTAAGGTAGAGAGTGACTGACAGGTTGCACAAGAGAAACAAACTGTGATTGAGTCATGATCTGGACCATGATTTTCTACTTGTGGATGCCATTATTTCCTTCCCAATATCTGTGTCTTTGCCTTGTTTGCCCTGATGTGCTTCACATGTTTGTCTCTATTTAAATTGGTTTGTTCCCTTTGTCTATATTTGTTCAAACATAAATGTGCACTTGAGCTAAGAAGTGCTACACGATAAGTTAATTGTAATACCTGGACACCAGACCCAGTTGTGGACAAAACAAGAAACTCTAATGATGCCAGCTGTGCAAGACGTAAAGTATGGTTGACACAAAAAGCAGGATTAAAAAATGGGAAAGATAAGTGTGTGTATAATACAAAAAATGAAAGGCAGATGTGTGGTCAGTAAACAGACAATAAGTCAGAGAACAACAGAACACAAGGAACATCAAAAGCACAAAGATCCAAACAGGAGTCAAAAATAAGAATCAATGCAAAAAACAGAAAAGAAATGTTTATATGCAAGTTAAAAAGCATTGGCAGTACGTGGCAACTGTTTTTACGAACAGATGTATTTATACCAGATGTGATCACATGCCAAACATTTAAAATACTGATCTGATCATCCATCCGTGTCCAGATGAGCACCAGGGCAATGTCCCAGAGATAAACTCTGTTGAGACTTTACAGTGTAGATAAAATTGTAAGCAGTTATGCAGTTTCTACACCAGAGACTGACCCCTGCTATTCCACAGGGTTCTGTCTTTGGTCCTCTTCTCTTTATGAGGATAATTAATCTTCACACTGTTATGCTGACGACACCCGACTCATCCTCTCCTTTCCTCCCAGTAACCTTCATATTTCAACTCGTATCTCAGACTGTCTGACTGACATTTCCTCCTGAATGACATACGGTTACCTCAAATGCAGTCCTAGTAAGACAGAACTCCTCTACGTCAGCAATAATCACATCCTTCAGAAACCATTTACAAAGAAATAAATGCTTGCCTATTAACCATCAAAAAGTCTACAAATAAGGTTCTACCTCCTAAATAGTGCTGAGACACCGCATTGTGAGGGATGGCAGCAGCTAAGTGGTTGTGTAATTGGCTGTGTGCTACATTTACATGACTGGCCAGATTGTACCTTCAGCAGTAACACCACTTTCAGCCTCAAACTGCTCCAGTGAGATTGCCCCTGTAATTAGGAAGTATGGTGGAGTGAGTGTAACTGTAAATGTGCAGGGCGTAATTCTAGGGTGAATGCATGAATCAGCAGGTGAGTGTGGGAGAATAAGTGCAGAGGCAGAATGAAACAAGAATCCCAGTCCCACTGGATTTCAGCCATCTGTTTTGACACAAACTCCCACAGTCCCCATTGAGTCAGAGTGGAGATGTTGTCTTTTGTACTGGAGGATAACAGGTTCGTTGGGACTGTCAGGATATTACAGGCCTCCAGCTTAAGTTATCATTCCTTTGAAGTTCCTGCTCAGTCTTCAGGCACTTCTCCTGTGCTTCTCTTTCATTGCTTAGTCCCACACCTTTGTTCCCCATGGCATTTTATAAGTGAGTAAGACCCCATCATGGCACCGGTGACCTTAAATAAGAGAAGAGGTTGAGAGAAAAATGGAAAGGTGAAGTTAAGAAGATGTGCGGAGGATTGCTGAGATTCATTTAGCCATCAACTCATTTCAGATATGCGAGTCTGGCAGTAATGAAAACCGCTCCATGGATGGGATCACAGCAAACCTCCCGCGAGGGATATTAATAATGCACACTCCCAACTTGTTCTTCAGCTCACAGCAAACCCACATCATTTTCATAGCAGATGCTTGGGCTGATTTTCAAACCTCACATCAGATGTTTTCTCGCTTTTGGAATTGCTTTAGAAATAAGAAGAGAAACAAACTTTGTGCCAAATCTAAGTTAAAAATGAGTGTTCGTTTATCGCCTTTATGACCCATTAAAACTTGATTGGAATGCATGAAAATGGAGACCTGGGCAGATAAATTATTCAAATGAAACAAACGTTATCAAAGACAATAGTATTCTGTCTTATGTTCACATTTTTGGTGTTTAGCTGCAACAATTTAGCACCAACCAGGCGTGTAGTTAAGTTCTTCAGAAGCCCTATCAGAGGTACACATCACTAGCTACATATTAGAGAGTTGTGTTTTTAAATTACAAGTTTGTAATAAATACGTTAGTGAGAAGTGCAGTTGTCTTTAAGCAAGTCACCGGCTCTGGCGCTTTGGAGAAGCTTTCTTCACCATTGAAGTGCCAGGACTTAGGACAGTCTTGATGCACGTCTTCCTTTTCTTTTCATGCGAGAAGTAGCGCTTGGTTTGATCAGTGCTGATAGATAAGGAAGGCCTGGAAAATTTTAAGGGTTAGGTTGTGAAGGCTTAAAAACTACTGCTGGGAGCCGGTGAAGATCAGTCTTGTACGTCAGTCTCCCTGCTGTGTAAATCAGCTGTAAAGGTCTAATCGATTTTAGGGGAAGGCCAGTCAGCAGTTAATCTAGAGATGATACAAGAACGTACAAGTAAATGTGATGCGGCAGTGGTGAGAAATTGCGTGATTTTGTTGATATTATAAAGATGATGACTGAATTTTCTGGAAAGGTTGTGAGTGAGAAAAGAAAAGAACATTTCCTCATCCCAAACCATGCCAAGATTTTGTGCTTTTTTGTTATAATAATAATGGCCAGGTCTGGGGGACAGATTACCGTGAATTTAGAGGAGCTCTGTCTTACTAGGAATTTATTTTAGGTAAGCGTATGTGATTCAGGAGGAGATGTCATCCAGACAGTCTGAGAGTTGAAATATGAAGGCTGTTGCATTGAAAAGTAGAGGATGAGTTGGGTGGCGTCAGCATAAGAGTGGCTGGAGAAGCCATGTGAAGATAAATTACTCTCATGAGACCCGGGGTATGACGAGAAGAGGACCAAAGACACAACCCTGTGGAAAAGCAAGGGTCGTCTTTGAGGAGCTGAGAAGTATGATTTATGTATCATGCCCCAAATGTTTTCGTCTTTCAAAACAAGATCCAAACAATTGCAGATTGTACCAGTGATTTGGAAGGTGGTGAAACTAGATCAAATTGACAATAAAAACCGTCAGTTGAACCTAACCCTAACACCTAACCTGGTATGACCTGGTATATTTTACCACCAAATTCAAATGCCAAACCGAAGTGTTTAATTTGTAATTAGTGTGTCGCAGTCTTTCAGGTTTACAGCATGCAGAAGGCGCTGCACTGAAAACACCAGACATTCATTCCGAACGTGTACAGAAAGTATTGCTCCTACTATTCATTAGTTAGTTAAAAATCTGTCATTACAAATTACCTTCTGTTTACCAGCTGCTGAAAGTCTTTGGCGCAAATTAGTTTCTTTTTTTGGAAAATCTGCTCCAACTGAATTTGTAACTGAATAGCTCTGTTCTGGAGGGTTGCTGAATGTCAAGAAGTGCGTACAGGTTGAAAGCAGGACAGAGGGGTGGTGATTGCAAGAAGGAATTGTCATAATTCTGTCAGTGAGCTCAGTAGGATGTTCCACTCATCAGTGAAGGTGTCTAGTGAACCAAGGTATAATTAGGTGGAGCCTTGTCGTGTGATTTATAGTAACAGAATTCAAAAGATCAAATGCTTAGTTGGGAAGGGCAGAGATGTATGAAGTGTTTTTACAGGATGGAACAAATCTGTGTCCCCACCTTGACCAGATGTGAAAGGGAGTGTGGTAAAGCAAAAGGCAAAAGACAGAGGAGCCATTCTTTTTCAGACTCAGAGGGAGCTAAATGCTGAAAGAGTAGAGATTCACACACAGATCCAGAGATTAATCAGCTTTTGGACTTAAGACCGGCAGTTCCAAAGTCCTCATATCATTTAAGGAGACTGAGGAGTCTGAAAGGGTTTTTTGGGATCACACAGCCCCTGGCGCATGTCTTCTTGGTCTGTCAGTTATCTGAACAGGGGTTATGTAAAGGGGTGAAATTCACCTTGAAACTACAGTAAAAAGATAATCAAAGAGGAATGTTTAGCTTTGATATTTAAGTGAGTGATTATTTTGTCATTGTGAACACACCACAGCACCTCACACAGTGCACCAAAACAAAATGTGGCCTCTGCATTTAACCCATCCGTGAAGGAGCAGTGGGCAACTAACAAGCATCCGGGGAGCAGTGCTTGGGGATGGTACCTTGCTCATGAGTACCTCAGCGGCAACTTAACTGGCCCTGGATTCAAACCTGCGACCTTCTGGTCACGGGGCGAACACCCTACTGTTAGACCACCAATTTTAGCTGTATGAAGATAAAGTCTGAAGTGCAGGATACCTGGGGGAAGTGCAGGTGAAGTTGCTGTAGGAGTGTGACTCCCTTTTTTAATTGAGTTTTAATCATTTCCAGTAACACAATTCTTATCTTCTAATCTATAAATGATCTCAGGGCTAACGATTGTCACGCGCACTGCCTCCCGCGACCGACAGCAGGACCCGGAAGTGGTCGGTCGCGGTTCAAAGAGTATAAAAGGAGTCATTTCCTCACGGCGCACCTTTCTGCCATTGAGTCACCCAGCCCATCTCTCCGACGCCGTCAGCGTCAACTACGAGTACTCTCAGTTACTGGGTTCATCTCTTTAATAGAGTGTGTGTTGTTACAACACGAATTTGTGTGGAAATCCCTGCTCTTTGTTAAATCAACTCGCGTGGCAATCCTACCTGCTCACGTTCTCAGCCGCGTTTGGGTTAGCCACCACGCTACACAGGCTAACGGCTAATGAGTAGCAGTTTGCTAAATCCTAACCAGATCACTGGCGAAATGTGAAAGTTCGGCATTCGGTTCAAATCCTAACCAGATCCCTGTCCGAATCGTGAAGCAGTCCGACAGCCGCCTAACCCGGCCGCTCGAGGATTGTCAACGTCTGTCTTTCATGTCACATCTTAACCAGATCCCTGACAACGATGACGGGTAATTTTAACTCGTTAATGGCCTACGACAACACAGCTAATGTTAATTCATAACAAGAACTAGAGCTACTTTCACAATAACAAGGCAGCAAATAGTTGAAGCTCATAGTCCTGCAGTGCAAGCTCTTTAACGTGAATGTGTAACTGGGACTGTAGTAAAGAAGGAAAAATGAGCAACACTGACAAAAAACTGATCGTTCAAACAGTGTTAAAAATTAGATTGTTTTATTTATTGTGTATGAAACCATATGGTACATTCAGTGCAAATCTAGTGCATATGAAATATTTTGAATTCACATGTTAACTGCATGACTCTGGGTTAATTTGATTTACACTCTGCATTTCCACGTAGAGCTGCTGTTTGAAAAGAATACCTCAAACAGAAATGCTAATGAATAGGGGGATTTGGGGTCCACTTAGCATCATGCAAATGAAACCAGCAATTAACAAAGGGTTTACTCACTGTAACCAGAGTTTATGGGCGTAACAAATGAGTAAAATTAATACATTTTTGATGATTATGCATGCATTTCTCCATAATATTTGGACAAATAAATATTAGCTGTTTTGGGGAGCATTCAATGGACCACAAAACATGAAAAAGAAAAAGTTGTCAGTGGTTTCAAATCCTTGGGCTTATAATAATTTGCTGTATTTTGGAAAGTGGTTTTAATAAACGAGTGAATGGAATGTCTATAATTTCCCCTCGTAAGGCTGGAAGGTTCGCTTTTTGGTTGCCCTCTACATGAAAGAGTCGAGGAAATTTTGCACTGTCCACCTCCCAAATCACAAACCGAAGTTTCTTTCTACAGACCAATCTAGCGTGGGCTGACTGCCGTCCGATCCCAGGTCTGTTCCGTTTCCACAGAGAGGCACAGAGGAATTTGCTGTCTTCAGGACACCTCTAAACACGTCTGACTTCAGTCCACCAGCCTTCTCACCCCGCTGACCGTTTTGGGAGGGCGACCGCCTGACTTTGCCCCGGGACTGACCCAGGGGCGGAGAGCAGGTTTGAGCAGTGCTACACGGCACACTCATAGACAGTCCCTGCACAGCGCCACCTGGCCCTGGATGTAATCCCTGCAGGGACATAGACGCCGGTATTTGGCACTGAGCCCTGCGCAGCTGAACAGGAGCGGCTCTTTCTGCAGGAAGCACTCCTTCCTGTCCACAGCCACGGCCGGGAACACGTGGTTCATCTCCACCTCCAGAGCCTCGCACTGCACATCCAGCCTGATTCAGACATAAACACAAACACAAAATAAAAGTCAGGTCTGTAAGATGATCTCCAAAACTCCAAATATCATGTAAATATATCTAAGGATTTGCAGATGTTTTCATAATAAATTTTGCCCTTCACCTTCAACACCACCCTGCCTGGCCTCCCACTCCCTACTCTCTCAGGCACACCACTTTTTATTCCATGACTGTAATTGTAGCTTATCTCCACTTGATTGCTGTCACAGTATTTACACAATTATTGGACAATATTTGTACATATTACTGATTGTAGTTTTCTCCACTTGGCTGATGTTATGATAATCTGAAGCCCTCACATATTTACATTTATAAATATACTGTATTTTTTATATATTGTCTGTTTAGAATTTCCATATTGAACTGCTGCAGGTCTACTGCACACTCAATGCAAAAAGACAAATTCTGTTCCATAATTGTAGTTTGAATACCGCATGTAACTTAAACTGCAGTCTCTTTTTCTAGCTGTAGTTTCAAGTTTATATTTGATGTTTATTCTATGTGCCTTATTTGTCTGGAGCCTCATCGTCTCGTCTGTCTGCATATTTGTGTAAAGCTGATGAATAAAGTTCACTTTGATTTTGACTTTGAAAATCCATGACACGACCAGCGGCACAGCAAGTAAACAACCATGTGTGTATTGTGTGTAAGATACACACGTCTGCATGCGTGATTCATCGTTTTTGCACCCTCATAACCAACATTTTATTAGAACATTGTGCACTAAATGTACAGATGCAAGCGTGTTCTCTGCACGTTTAAGTTCTCACCCATTGAAGGCCTCCATGTTGTTGATGAAAGGGAACAAGGCTGGCTCACACACCAGACCGGACTCCTGGCAAGTCTTCACACAGGACGTGGCCTCGGGAGCCAGGAGCAGCCTCAGGGCGCTGAGAGGGGGCCAGCAGGCCGGGGCCGTGACGTTCGGGGACCACACCAGTACTGTGGAGTTGGGCAACGATACGAAAGGGCTGGGAGGGTTCCCGGGCCACAACTTGGAGTCGTTGGCTGAGGGAAAGGGACTGTCGAGGTGACAGAAGTCCTTTGGGTGACGAAAGAAAAACAAAACAAAGTAAAGCAGGACAGAGAGCCGAGTCATGTTGTGTGGGATTTCACTCTGCTGTGTGTGTGTGTGTGTGTGTGTGTGAGCATACCTGATGCTGGATGTATGCATTCACCCTCTCTAGCATGCCTTCACAGGTGTACTCATAGGGCAGGAAGGGCTCAACCTGCGCACACACGGCACACACACACACACAATAAGTATTAAAGTGTGTTACAGCTCTGCCCCGTCCTGTCGTGTCTCTCTCGTGAGGTATGTCTGTCATCTCCCTCTGTCCTGCCCGTGTGTCCTGATTGGTTATTAGTCTGATTATCTGTTTGCTTAGTTCTTTGTTCCTTGTTTCTTGATTGGTTTGTTCGTTGGTTTCTGTTTTAGTCTCTGCCTCCAGCTTTCCCTGTTCTGTTAATCTACTGGTTTAGTGTTTAGCATCTTTTTGGTTTAATCAGTTAGATTAGTGTTGGCCTGTGTTTCAGTTTAGTTTAGGCATGTCTCTCACTGTTGTCTCTGTGCGTCCACAGTCACGCTACCTCACGCTGTGTTGTGGTTTCTGAAAGTTTCGGTTTATTGTTTGGAGCCTTTTAGCCCCAGACAGTGTCTGATATAAACAGTATCATCCGTTTGAAGTCTAAAGTATAAGCAGTACTAGGGTTACCTCTACTTGAATTGCTTAATTATTTTCTGTTTTCAGTATTTGACGACAATTAGTATTTCCACTGACAGCTGATTTCAATATTAGTGAAAGCTGTTTATATTGATAAGACACAGGCCAAGTACATCATACTCAAAATAATACTTACACTGAGAAGAAAGGACAGTTACTCACGTATAATTCACCACTGTTGGTGTTTTAGTTAATAATAATAATTACAAGCTCATAATAAGAACATGATATCAGCTGTGACACTGTGCAGATGCATGTATTTCTTGCTTTCATAATCACGGCTTGTTTCTTTATTTGCTGCTCACCCACAGTAAGGCAGGGGTGCACGCTAGCTAGCCGCACCTGGATCTGACTCTTAACAGTCAAGCTTCAGAGGGTTTGATTGATCGTGTCTGCTGGCTGTAGAGGAGAAGACTGAGCGCTCGGGGAGTGATTAATGTCACTGGCTTTTTTCCAGCCAGACAATGTGTTGCGTGTGGCGAACAACCGTGAGCTTTGGCTGGAAGCCTTATGAGTCCAGTTCAAGCTGTGTGAGCCTCTGTTCACCGCCGTCACAACGGCCAGCCGAGCAGATTATGGCAAACTGCAGTGATCTGAGCTAAGCAGTGAATTGTACCAAACTGGATTTTCCCAAAACACAGAGAAAGCGTAGATATCATGTTCATTCTTGACACTGGATGCAGTTTTGATGGGTGTTATTTGTGGTCCATGGTTATTACTGTTATTCCAGGTCACCTTAATTTGAAGGATCTCTCGGATGACTGCTTCAACCTGCTCCGTGTTGTTATAGTCGACGGTGATGACACGGGGTCGGCCGATGTACTGCTCGGCATAAGGGTGCTGAGACGAAATCTGATCAATCGAAGAAAGACACATAGTTGCACTGTCGCTGTCTGAGACATATTTATCATTATTAAGAAGGAGAAAACGTACCTCTCTGGACATGGGCTTCCCCCGGAAGAACTCATTGTTCAAAGAGTTACGAGGTGGCTGGAATTTCGGCTGCAGAAAAATACAGCCATTTGCAATGGCCTCCAAAGGGGCGGGTCCTTCATAGGGAAAACCAAATCCTACAAAAAGCTGAAAACATATCCAAATGGTCAGTGTCAGGATGTTACTTTTAAACTGTAGCTTAACAAGTAAGAAGGGATCGTATTAACACAAAGGAATCTAAATGAGATGAATACATTAGTAAATATCAACTAAATATCAGAACAAATGTCCAAAAATCCATGATGTATGCAGTACCTTGGCCTTCCTGAGAAGCTGCTGCAGCTCATGTTGGGGCAGCAGGCCATGGTTCCTGACAAACGCAGGCACTTCTGGGGGTCTCTGGGTTTCATAGTAGACTGTCCCATGGATGTCCATGTAGCGGTGCAGGAGTGAGAGGAACTTTTCTTTACCCTGGAAGATGGAGGTGAACAGGCTGAAGTGGAAACATTGGATGGATCATGTGATTACTTCCCAAAACATTTAAGTTTGCTCTGGCTGTATGTATCTAATGCTAACTGAGCACTAGAAAACAGCAGCCAATGGAGCTACCATCAATAAAAATGTGAAGTATAATTTAGTCAGTAAATGATATTTAATTGAAAAACTATAATAAAGCTATAAAATATCATGGCCATCATTGAATGCATACAATGCATTAATGTGACGCAGTCAACAACAAAAAGTCCTTTTCAATCTGCATGTATATTTTATATTTTGTGGCCTGCCATACACTACTAGAACACTGGTGGCCGCCCCGTCTTGTGTTCCACTTCCACTGTGTTTGTGGCGCTGACATAATGTTAATATTTTTTAAAAGATATTTGCAGAGGCTATTTTGTCAGAAAGATGAATAAAACTGGTTCATACGGTTGCTACCGTCAGGTCCTGCCACTCTGAGTCTGAAGCAAACAACCCAGGCACCAAAGTGCTAAAACAAAATAACAGCCTTTGGGAACGTCTGATCCTGCTGTGAGGCTCAAAAGTGCTAAACAAATAGCCTGACCCTTTCCTATGGACACTCGTGATTTATCCGCTTTCCTACAGAGCAAACGCCATTCGTGAGCTTCACCTTGAGCATTAAGAGCCATTACCCTTGATTAAAGAGATGATACAAAAGCTAATTACCTGACCCAGAGTCATTTATCCTAATAGATAAAGACAAATACACTGAGTTGTGCTTCCATTAGGCCGGCCAGCAGAAAGACAACTATAGAGGAAACTTTCCTAAACGTCTGGCTGCTGTTGGATTTTCTTTTGCACTGTTAAATAAGCAGGTAACACTTGATGTCACAGCAGCAGTACAATTATAGAACTCTACACATACACCAGTGATTTTGCCCTTTTCATCGTGACAGGGCGTCTGTGGGTATATTTTTTTGTCCAATTAGTCATTACTAGTTGATTTACTTATGTTAGAAGTACGCTGTAAAGGAGAGCAGTACTTATATTTTTGCTATCTACATTAGCACTGTTAAAATGAAAAGTGAGGGTGAGTAGTTAACAATGCACTCCGAGTAGCACGTGAAAATAATCAACATCAGCACCTTTCATTCATTTTTAGTTCAAAACACAATCCCAGGGATGAGAACATATGGCAATAAAACCCTGAATCCCATTTTAATTCCTGTCTCCCTGATGATCTTACATAAGCAGTGGATTTGTCCTTAACTTGTGTCCTACCATGCTGCGATTGTGCTGAAGGACAGCAACGATGAATTAAAAAATAACCACACTTAATGCTCTTATCCATTCACATTAATTATAATTATAAATATCCTCACAAACTGCAAAACACCACAGACTCAAGTGCAGAGCGACAAATTCCCCAGACGACATTAACATCTTCTTCCAACTAAGGAACCGGCCATGTGATGCAGAGCATAAATTATTTACTCCTTTAAATAATTATGTTCTGCATAATTCATACTGAAGTTCAAGTGAATGTTGTAGCTCATTTATCATACACGGGTTTGGAGAGTGAGGTAGCACCTTGTCTGGTGAGACGTAAGCACATAAGGCTATTGTCCTTGACTCAGTAGCACACTCTGTCTGAAGCCAACTTTTAATGTCAGAATTGATTGTGATTCTGTGCCCGTCTGTCTTGGCTAAACCGTCAAGTCTGCAACGTGAATCGAAAAAAAGACAAAAATGGATTGCAGTGTTGCAGGAAACTGTCCAGCTGAGTGTGAACAGGTTCGGCACTGCAAGAGCTTTCAAGATGTTCCATATGTGTGTTAAAGTATGACAGAGGAGGGATAATGGATGCAGGGGTGAGGAATAAGAGGGCTGGTGAAAGAAGTTGGGCTGTCACCAAGAAAAGAGTGATGTTCCCGAAAATCAATACCCGAGACCTCGTATCAATCACGAGTCCCTTCTCTGAACGCCGGCATTGTCACAGACGGAGGTGTATTGATCTGAAAGCACAGTGTTGATGAGGAACATTAACAGAAGGAGAGGAAAAGAAAGAGGGCGAGAGAGGGAGGTTGAAAGGGAGGGGAAGAGGCTGATGTATTGTTACTGCAGCAGTGAAATCAACTAAAGGGAAACTGGGAGTGACATTAACAAGCACTAATGTCTCCATCTGTCACTTTCTTTCTCCTTTTTATCCAGGTTTTTACCTGAATAATCGCCTTTTTCTGAGAAAACGACATGGCTTACCCGTACAGTTAAGAATTGATGTTAAAGTTCTTGTACTTACTCTGCAGGTTTAGCACCTGAATATTTAAAAGAATGTCTTTCTTCATCCGTTACATGATTCAGTCGGACAAATACTGCTCATCTACATATTTCAAATGGAAAGTTTCGGGAGAAAGTGGAGCAGCAGATTTTTGCTTTATGCACTATTTATTTTTCATACTGTACTGCTACTGTAAATGCTTTGACATTTTTTACTCTTGCTTTAGGCTAAAGCTGATATTTCCATTAGCACTGTAATGCTGCAATTATTCTTCTTGTTATCGTTCATTTTAACATGATCAATACTGCTTTATAAATGATGTGCCAATGGTCATTAATTGATAGCATTTTTTAAGCTTCACTGTTAAAATGTAGTTAAAATCATGGCTTTATTTTACATTGATCTGGGTTTTTTTGGTAGTTATTGGTAGTAGTTGATGTGAGTAAAATTTGAGCGTGTATAAAAGATAAATCACAGAGTAGAATAAATGCTATTTTTTGAAGGCACAATGTCATGTGTGATCCTAATGACGCATGAACTGTGCTGCAGATCAACTGTAAATAAATCAGAGAGATTTGAAACATGCCTACTGTAAATCATCAATCATTCATCACTGAAGCATGGCATGTGCCTAATTGGAAAGGAATATGTAGTTGTGAGAAGCAGAACGCCAGGACCATCCTTCAAATTCTCCACAAAGTAAGAGGCAGTTGCCTATGGTTACTTGAAATAAGTATTATGGAGATTGATAAATGTTTCAAAAACACAGATTTCTGATGCTGAATTCACACAAATGACGACTATGTGGCTAAAGTGTGGCTGCTTTGTGTACTGCCGGAGGAGAAAACAAGACTCGTCTACACGAGAGCTCAACAAAGTTCATTCTACCTGGTACAACCCAACAACGAGGGTTACTGTAGCACATATCACACATGATAGTTATGATGGTGATGGGTTTAATAGGGCAGTCAGACTGATCATGCTGACCTTGTCTTCCTGTACGAAATAACACATAAATATGACCTTCCAAAGTACGCAACATGGAATGGAATCCGACAGACCAGACGACCTTCCTCCATCGATAGAATCACATAATGCTGTGAATGCTTTTAAATAATGATTTAAGAATGTTAAACTTGTACGTTTTAGACAAAGCTGCAATTTATAGGACCTTAGGAACTGTTAGCACCCATTGTTAGTATGCCATGTTGGAAATTTTGTTTAAGTTGAAATGGAGGGTAAAATAAGGTCTAAATCTAGTCAAGGTGATGGAGGCTTCTGCCATTTATGCAAACCTTGTGGTGCAAAAAGCTGGAATAAAAAATTAAACTCAAACACAAAGCAGGGCCAGTTCCATTGTGTTATCCCTAGCTGTAACACTGGCCATTTTTAAGAGGTTGATTGTTGAACGTGGAAGAGCGTTGTGATGTTGTAGGGCTTTCAGGGTGGTTTTCTGTGTGTCCATTGCAATCTACTGCCATATCGTTGAGCTGTTTTTGCTCTTTTGTTGGTCCTATGTATGATCTGTTTGCTTTTTCCCAGGTATCTGTGTGTAAGTGTCTATTTCTGACTCTCGGACTTTTTCTCTGCTTCTCACTTATGAATCATCCCGTGTTCCGTGACCCTCGCCTGCTTTACTGTGGATAAGTACTGGAATAACCCATCTAGCAAAGTAGCAACGAGACTGCATTCTACTGCTACAGATCCATCACACTGCCCTGCACTTGTAACAACAAAAAATTGCAGCTACGTCACACACATTATGGCTCATATGGATTTGCTTGCTTCACATAACCTCTTGAAACTCCCACTTACCTGAATCTTTGCAAAAGTGGACGGATATATATGAAAGAGGGAAAAGAGAAAATAGGGAGAAGAGAGGTTAGACAAGATCAGTTCCTCCCAAACCGCGTGTAGTTTGAAGAATTCTTTCACAAAGAAGCCCTGACAACTGCTAGACAACAACAACATAAACACAATGCATATGAATCAATATATTGTCCACAGAATAAAATGGATGATCTTTTCTTTATAAGTGCCACGATCACAGAGGCGTTTCCGGTCTCGTGTCCTTGTCCTCCTTGTGTTTTGTGTATCCTGATATCTTGCTTGTGTATTTAGGGCTGCCTCTCTCCTGTGTCACAGTTCAATTCAGTTTTATTCATATAGCGTTCTTAACAACAGTCATTATCACAAAGCACTTTACATATAACCGTCCCAAACCCCCAACAAGCCCGAGGCCACAGTGGCAAGACAAACTCCCTCTAGTAGGAAGAAACCTTGAGAGGAACCAAGACTCGGAACTGGACCCCATCCTCCTCTGGGCGACCGGGTGCATGAAGGTTTAATACCCAGGTAAACATTAGTTCAGGATTAATGGTGAACTAATCATTTTTAAAGTGTTGTGTCTGTTCTGTGTCTTTGTGTTTGGTTGGTTTCGTTCGCTTATCAGTTAAATTAGTGAGTAGTTATTTGTCATTGTGAAGAAACCACAGCACAGCACCACAACCAAATGTGACCTCTGCAGTGCCCTGGGTGCAGTGGATGGGGCCGGTACCTTGCTCATGAGTACCTCAGTGGTACCTTTACCGGTCCGAGGCTTGAACTGGCGACCCTGTGAGCATGGGACCAACTGCCCCGGAGATCATTAAAGTTTCTGTTATCCTCTACACCTGAATCCAGTGATTTTACATTATTACACGTTTTGCACATATTTGTCAAAACCAGGCAATGCCACATAAAGCATGACGGCCCGAGCTGCACCAAATTACAATCTGCTGTCAGCGTTAGGGAACAACTGAGGGTTTGTTGTTTACATGCCTTCTCTGTCTGCCCCCCCTCCCCCCTCTGTCGGCGTGCTGCTCTCTTCACACCTTGTAGAACACAACTGTGCTAACTGCGCACCGTGCCGTGCTATCAGCGCACTCAACAAGCCGTGATAAGAGCAAAGCAATCTGTCTCTCCACGGTGTGTTGAAGACGTCGTCAGACATCACTGACTGTACTGAGGGCTACAGGGTTCACTCTTCTGGGGCGTGAAACGTTCCCTCCCTCTCGCTCTCTCCCACTCTCCCTCTTTCGTCATGGACAAGAATATCTTTATGTTTCTTTAATACTAAATCTCAGATTCATTATTGTTTCAGCCTCTCAGTCTGTTTATCTTCACCTTCCTCATTTGTACTGAGGTCATTTATCTTAGAACTGAAGGTTAGAAGATCAGCTTTTCACACCATGTACCAAATGATTTCTGCACCAAATCCTACAGAAAGCTTTCATAAGTGTTTTCACTATTGTCTCAATGCATCAAATCAAATTAAATCAATGCATACCATTTTATAGACTTGTTTTCTTGTATTTTTTGCATTGTGAATTAAATATTACTTAATGTTTAATAAACATTAAATAGTTCATGTTAATATCAATATGTACATAGGCTTTTAAATGTGCCATTCCAAGCCTCTCCCTCTGAACTGTATATTGTTAATTCTATCATTTTTGTTACTGTAGAAATGAGTCCAAAAGACAATCAAAAGCTTCTCTGACTGATCTGATAACTTTACAGCAAACTCCAGCATCACTTATCGGCTAAAGGCGTCTCTCAGTATCATCAGAGGTATTTCACCACAGCAGTCTCCACATTTGGATTTATGACACTTGTAAACAGATGCAACTGGAGCGTGGCTTTGCCGGCGTCTCTGAAGCTCCATCAGTCAGTGTGTGAAAAGAGCTTGTTATGTTCTCATCAGTGTCGATGCTTCATGCAGGTCTGAGGTGGAAACCTGAGGCCCTTAACACCGCGTAAACCACATCAGGTGCAGAAGTGAGGGGAGTTTGGGGAAATGAAGAGGAGGACGATAAATCTCCATGTAACTGATCCTGTAATACTCACTTTACAGCAGTAGAGCTTTTGGTTGAGAGACAGATAAAGAGAGAGATTGTGCAACTGTGTGTGTGTGTGTG